>CATIWM010466648.1:0-64497 GCA_949671775.1 Mallotus repandus
CTAGTTATCCATTTATAAAGAGTTTCAAAAGTTGAAGCACACTTGATTCTTGGTTTTGTTATTGTTTCTTGGCTTACATTTTTACTTCTTGTTTCTTGATCTTGGTTCTTTTCAAATTTGATTTGAATGACATAAAAAAAAAGGTCAGAGATTGCAGCAATGGTGAGGAAGGAAGAAGGACAAGAACAAGAAGATGCAAAGATAAAAAAAAAGCCAAAGTATGAGGAAAGAAGAAGAAGAAGAAGAAAGCATGAAAAAAAATGCAAGCGCAAAAAAAAAAAAAGAGCGCGAACTTAAATCACACGTGCGAGGTACATATAACATAATGGACAGGAGTTCATGATATAATTTGCGGCCTCCATGTATCTGGGGACAAAAAGGAAAGTTAAATTTTTTTTTTAATCTTTTAGGGAATCCGCACTAGATTATTCACCTGCAGGCCACGCAATGTATCAGTTCCTTCCAGAAATGATAAACGATGGATAAAGTTTTTTGTTGCAAGTAGCGACAAGAAATAGTAAATCGCGAGAGTCAAATTTTCAAAATGACCCCTCTCTAGTTGATAGCTCCCGGTATGGGGGCAAAATAGGAAGTACATTTTTTTTTTTAGCGAGACCTGCAACATACTGTTCATATCGCAAGTCCCGACATGTATCATTACCCATAGAAAATTTTATCCATTATGGGTAATGATACATGTTGGAACTCGCGATATAAATAGTATGTTGCGGGACTCGCTAAAAGATTAAAAAAAAAATTCTATTTCCTTTTTTTGGCTCCCAATGCAGGAAGGGCTATCAAATGAAGGGGAAATATTTTGAAAATTTGACACCGTGATTTACTTAATAGCGACATGAAACTTTATCCATTATTTTATGGTATGTGGGTAACAGCTGCATGAATTGCATTTGCAAGATGAGGGACTGTTTTCCTGCTCAGGCCTGCCAGGTTAATCCTCCTGTTCCATGGATAACAAGTCAAAAAAAAAAAAAAAAGGTAGTTCAAACATAAACAAACTTCCACCAACACTAAACTAAGTAGCTGCACATGAGCACCCCTAAAAAATACTATATCATGATGCAATAATCCAGTTCAAGAACCAAAAGAATATCGAGTTTCAGGTGTAGATTTAGGTACCCATCAGATGCCATGTAAATGTGGTATTCTTTCATCATGTATGCAACTTGCTTCTCATTCAGTCCAGAGAAAGTAAACATTCCAACCTGCCTTGTAATGTGGCTCCAGTCCCCAGGTGTTCCTGCCAATGTTTACCTTTATAAGCGGCCATTGATTAACAAGTCCAGGGGTCTACTGGGTTCAGCTCAAAGTTAAGGAAGCCAAATTGTACAATTAGCGGCCATTGATTCAGACTGCATATTATTAGTCTTTGGTTTGAGAAGTTTTAAGACTCTGGTTCTAAGCAATAAGGTCAAGTGAATAATTTACAGCTATAATCCTCCCAATAGAAACATTGAAGGTTTAGTAGGTTTACCTCTATCACATAAAGCATCATATAGTTGCTGGCGAATCTCACAAATACGTTCAACCATTTCCTTCAACTCGACAGTCCATTCCCCGGACATTTCCCTTCAAAAATAGAACTGAAAAGCTTCAGAACGGGAAAAGCCATTCAGATATCAGATAGTTTTCTCTTCAAGATACACTCATGACCATCTAAAGCTTCTTTGATTTTACCTGTTGAGCGACTTTTATTATTGTAAGCTTGTGACTATTACTAGCTAGATGACCCTTTGCAACATGGAGCCTTTATCAACTTTTCGTAGTCAAACATAAAGTGTCACACATTCATATTAAAGGTTGCAGGTACACATGTTCACTGGTTCTTGACCAAGAAGAAAAATAAATAGGATTATTACATTACCTGTCCTTTAGGATGCTAGCAACAATGGCGGCCCCATGAATGGGTGGGTTTGAGTACATGGGCCTGATCACAAGTTTCAGCTGGCTGTTAACACGGCTTGCCACCTCTTCTGTCTTGCATACCTGTAAAACATTAAACTTCTTGAGACCAAAAACTAACAGCCACAAAAGTGAACTGTCAGAAGAAATTTGACGCAGAAGAAACAAGAAAACTGCTGGTCCGTGGCAGCATTTACACAAAGTGCCAGTGCCTCACCATACTAAGCGCACCAACACGTTCCGCATAGATTCCCATATTCTTCGAATAAGATTGAACTACGAGGCATTCTCCACCATCCGCTACAAACATTCGAATTGATTCAGCATCCATATCCAAATCTCCACTTACAAAACCCTGAATTGAATGGAATCCCATCAATAGATGAAGATATGATTCATTCTTACAAGGAAAGCTGAAGTTCTTCTAACTTAAATCCAGAATTTATCTACCTGATAAGCACAATCAAAGAAAGGCAACAGTCCTTTTGACCTCATTAGCTGCCTGATCTGCTCCCATTGCTCAAGAGTTGGATCAACACCGGTAGGGTTGTGGCCACATGCGTGGAGAAGCACAATGGCTCCTGATGGTGCAGAACCAAGGTCTTCCAACAGTCCTACACCAACAAAATAAACAAATGATAGCATCAGTTAGGCTCCAAGGCATTCAGGAGATAACCACATACTGCACCAATGGCCCTTTAAGAGGAAGCAATGCATCTCCAGAAAACAGCATCTTTCTTAGAAGATTAACACATGAGAACATGCTCCCATCAAATATAGGAAAGCACAAGATAAAATCAATCACACTTCTAGTAGATATAATGGATTATATTATCTGGGAAGGTAAAGGAATAAGATGAGTGGTGAAAAAGAATAAGCTTAATGCATATAGAAAACATCATAAATAATGCAAACCTTGGAAGTCCAGCCCATGTGTTTCTGGGTCATAGTATCGGTAAGTCTTCAATGCATGACCTGTTGCTAAGAAAAAATTTGGATGATTTCCATAGGTTGGCCGGGGAAGGTACACTATGTGCTGCACATATACACAAACAGAAAAGGTCAGCTTACAAATGAAATGAAAGAATAGCCAAACGATAGGTAATTGTGTAAAATGCTTTACATGGTGGTAATGTTTTGCTAAAAACTCAGCTCCAATCCTCAGTGAACCAGTACCAGACAGGCACTGGACAGTAGTCACTCTGTTCTCAGTGATAGCAGGGCTACTTTCCAGAAGAAATATGAAATCAGCTAAGATGGGAATCTTGCCCAAGATAGCAAAATATATGTGAAAGAAAGTTTATTCATGAAAAGAGTTACAAGAACAAGCTCATCAGTAAATTATAACAAAAGACTAAAAGCTATATTCCTTGCATAATTTCGCAGGCCTTGTTGCAAAATCACATAATCGAAATGGGAAATGGGGGAACATGGAAACAAATATGGCGAGACGGCATTTTTAAAAGTATAGGAAAGTAATGGAAAAAATGTGTAAATATTAAAAATATAAGGTACATAAATAAATATTAAAAATATATAACTATATATAAATACAAATTTTATAAATATTAAAAAAATTTATTACCGTCTATTGATAGAAGTTTCTGTACATCATTAGAGAATTTCAATATCTGATATATGTGATATGTGTGAAGGTTAGAACCACTGTACCTGTCAGCACCGAAAACAAGTTCTGCACTCAATCTGTTAAATTCTGGCAACCCAGTAATAGGAAGATATTCCTTGGTGACAGACCTGGACATCAAGTACATTGGAGTTTAACAAACATAGAAGCAGGAGATGCTGATTATAAAGTACCTTACTTGTCATGAAGCAGCAGCTGCTCAGCTCGTCTAACTACATCCAAAAGATGAGGTTTTCCATCCTGTTTATCATCAACAGGAAGGCCCAATAACAAAATTAACACAAAGAAAAGACAAAAAAAAATGCCTATATGCAAGCGTGATTTACAATATTCTCACTGCAGTTACATTCTGAAAAAAAAAATGCAGCTCTGCAGCCATATTACTACGATACAAATAAAGACAATTACCTCTCCTCGGTAAACACCAATGCCCAAATTCAGCTTAAGTGGGCTAGGATCTTGGTTATAAGCGACCATCAACTGTTAAATTAAGCAAATTCAAAAGATCAAACCTTTATCAAGAACATCATACAAGACTCAATTTTTATGAACTACCCACCAAAACTATACTTCCATAAAAGCTAGTCATCAAGTACTATACCATATCAAGCATTAAAATGATAAAAACTGTTAAATTCTAAAAAAAAAAACACACACACAATGAAGCAGTAGCTGTGAGTTTTATTTTGTACAGGAGTGTTAAGGAAGAATTACAGCATAAACTGGAACTTCAGCAGCCTTGGGTACGTTCTTGAAAGCAGAATCCTCCATTGTAAGAAGAGATAGAGAGGCGTTTGCGTCTCCGTGAAATGGGAATGCGAAGAAGCTCCACGTCTGTTAAACGAAAGCTTTTTTTTTTTCTTTTTTCTGTTGACGACAAGGAGAAGACGACATTCTCCTCATCATTAATCAATTAATTGCTTAAAAAGCCGGCGACATCAGCATCATTAGTACCAAAAAAAAAAAAAAAACAAATCCTTAAAACTTTTTAGCACTTTTAATTAAAAGAAGTGCATCCAAATTCATAAATTCTTAAAAATTATTCAAGTAGAACTCTTTTTTAACTTTTATCTAGTTAATTTTTAACTTCTAGAACTATAAAAAAAAACTCTTATTTTTTTTAATTTTGGTACAATTAAACAAAATATTTTTAAATTTAAAATAATTATTTATTTTTTACTAATTAACATTTTATTTTAAAAATTGATTTAGAGTGTAAAATTACTTTAAAAAGTTAATTGTTTTTTAAAAATTAATAAGGAACTAAAAAGGTCAGTTAACCATAATTGTATAAAATCAGAAACTTCAACCTCACCATTATTTATCAACGCAGTTTTAAAAACCGAATTAAAATTTAATTTATCCCATTAGTCTTTTTTTTTTTTCAGATTGATTTGTTGTTTTTTTTATAACGGTGTATTCTAGTATTACTTTGATCTTTACAAAGTAAAATATATTTTGTTGATAACTACCGTTGGATGAGAAAATACACTTTCATTCAATGATTCTCATTCAATGATGACTAAAATAAAGTAAAATAAAAATAAAAAAAAATCAAAATAATCCTAAAATATTCCTTTAATAACGGCTGCAGATGTTTTTTGGCTTTAGGTGCTCAACCCTAATTAATGCTAAAAAAAAAAGAAGGATTGAGACCATTTCATTTGATATCCATTTGGTTAATAACCGGAAAAAAAAGGCAATATCTATAAAACTAATGTGTAGAGTCAACTGACAAGATAAATCCATAACATGCAATGGATAAGCCCCATATCATGCATTGGATGGATTGTTTTATTTCTTAGATTCCAAAGTGCCAGGACCACATATTACAATTAGATGGCAACAGTGAAGTGATAGGCATCAGCAGTTCAAGCTCCAATATGTGAATTTCAGAACTGATTGATTGGTAGTACTTTATAGTATGTGTGTAACAGCTGCGTGAATTGCATTTGCAAGATGAGGGATCGTTTTCCTGCTCAGGCCTGCCATGTTAATCCTCCTGTTCCATGGATAACAAGTCAAAAGAAGTAGTTCAAACATGAACACACTTCCACCAACCTAAACTAAATAGCTATGTATGAGCACAAAAAAAAAAAAGGTATATCATGATGCAATAATCTGGTTTCAAGGACCAAAAAGTTTGAGTTCCAGGTTTAGATTTATGTACCCATTAGATGGCATGTAAATGCGGTATTCTTTCAACAGGAAGGCAACTTGCTCCTCACTCAGTCCAGATAAAGTAAACATACCAACCTGCCTCGTAATGTGGCTCCAGTCCCCAGGTGTTCCTGCCAACGTTTACCTATATGAGCATTAAGGGACAAAACAGCTCCACTTACCATTGCTTTTCTTCAAATAGATTTAAGTTATGGTTGGTTTAAAGCCTATCACGTTATATGCCTAAGTATTTTCGCGAAATAGTCACTTGACTCTCTCAATCCTGAGTTGAACCTGACAGATGACCCTATAAATTACATAGTCGAAAGTTATCGAATTTAAGTTCAGTTATCAAATGGGTTTAACTCGAAGTTGATGGAGCCGAGCCCTTTTTTGGGTGCAAGTACAGAAGCTAAAACATATACTAAGCAGTCAATAATTCAGAATGCAAGTTGTTAATCTTCGGCTAGAGAAGCTTAGATTTTGGTCCTAAGCAAGAAGGTGTTCAACTGAATAATTTACAGCCGCAGGTACTCCTCCCAGTAGAAACATTGCAGGTCAAGCTAAGAGGTTTACCTCTATCACGTAAAGCATCATATAGTAGTTGCCGCAGGCTATGGATACATTCAATCATTGCCTTCAACTCAACAGTCCATTCAGTGAACATATTCCTTCGAACACAGAATTGAAAAACTTTTCAAAATGGCAAGAGCCACTCAGATATCAGATACTTTTATAAAAATTAAGATGTGGATTGCAGATATAAAATTCTATCGGCTTTTGACCAAGAAGAAAAATAAAAAGGATATTACAGTACCTGTCTTTTAGGATGGTAGCTGCAATGGCTGCTCCATGAATTGGTGGGTTTGAATACATGGGTCTGATCGTTAGTTTCAGCTGGCTGTTAACCCGGCTCGCCACCTCTGCTGTCTGGCATACCTACAAAACATTGAGACCAAGAATTACATAAAGGGCATGAAGTGAATTATCAGAGGAAATTTGATGCAGAAGAGATAAGAAAATTGCGTATGCAAATGCTTTATATGAATGCACACTGATAACATTTACACAAAACGTAGCGACTCACAATACTTAACACACCGACACGTTCTGCGTAGATTCCCATATTCTTTGAATAAGTTTGAGCTACGAGGCATTCCCCACCATCCGCTGCAAACATTCGAATTGATTGAGAATCAATATCCAAAACTCCACTTACAAAACCCTGAATTGAGTGAAATTCATCAATACAAGGAAACAAGGAATACAAAGGAGATGAAGATGCTTATAAAGAAAGATAAAAAAAATGAAATTTTCTTAATTTAATGCAGTATTTATCTACCTGGTAAGCACAATCAAAGAAAGGCAGCAGTCGTTTTGACCTCATTAGCTGTCTTATCTGCTCCCATTGCTCAAGAGTTGGATCAACACCAGTAGGGTTGTGGCCACATGCTTGGAGAAGCACGATGGCTCCTGATGGTGCAGAACCAAGGTCTTCCAACATTCCTACACCAACAGAATAAATAAATGATAGCATCATTTTTATACACTAAGAACTAAGTATCCTAAATAAGGCAAACCTTGAAAGTCCAATTTGTGTGTTGCTGGATCATAGTATCGGTAAGTCTTCAATGCATGACCTGCTGCTGAGAAAATATATGGATGATTTGCAAAAGTTGGCTGGGAAAGGTACACTGTAGGCTGCACACGCACACAGACAAAAAGGGTCAGCTAACATGTGATCACAACAATGCACAAATGAAATGAAAAAATAGCTAAACAATAGGTAATTAGGTAAAACGCTTTACATCGTGGCACTGTTGTGCTAAAAACTCAGCTCCAATTCTCAGTGAACCAGTAGCAGACACGCACTGGACAGTAGTCACTCTGTTCTCAGTGATAGCGGGGCTATTTTCAGGAAGAAATATGAAATCAGCAAAGATGGAAATATAATCCTAGAAAGCAAAGTATCTTTTAGAAAACAAATTTATTCACGAAAAGAGTTACAAGAACAAGCTAAGCTAATCAATAACAAAAGGCTCAAAAGCTATATGCCGTGCATAATTGTGCATAATTCGCAAGCTTTGTTGCATAATCTAGAGAATTTTAGTATCTGATATACGTGTGAAGGCTAGAACCATTGTACCTGTCAGCACCAAAAACAAGTTCTGCACTCAATCTATTAAATTCCGGCAACCCAGTAATAGGAAGATACTCCTTGGTGACAGACCTGGAAATAAAGTACATTGGGGTTTGGCAAACACATCAAGTTAAACTGCACAGAAGATGCTGATGATAAAGTATATTACTTGTCATGAAGTAGCAGCTGTTCGGCTAGTCTAACTACATTCAAAACATGAGGTTTTCCATCCTGTATCATGAATAGGAAGGCCCAGTAACAAAACAAACACACTGAAAAAAAAAAAATACAAAAGACATGCCTATACACAAGCTTAATTCTTCAACTACAATGTTGTCACTACAGTTATGATACATTCAGGGAATAAAGAAGCAGCAACTCTGCAGAACCGTATTGTTAGTGTACAAATAGAGACAATTACCTCTCCTCGGTAAACACCAATGCCCAAATTCAGCTTAAGTGGGCTAGGGTCTTGGCTAAAAGCAATAAACGCCTAATCAAAAGCAAATACAAAAAGATCAAAGCTTTATCAGGAACATCATACAAGAATCAACTTTTATGAAATACCCACCAAAATTATGCTTCCGCAAAAACTAGTCATCAACTAATATATCTCATCAACAACCAAAATGACAGTGCTGTTAAATTCTAAAAAAACAGATAGTGAAGCAATAACTGAGTTATTATTATTATTTTCTTTTTCTACAGGAGTGCTAAATTAAAGAAGAATTACAGAAAACAATGGAGCTTCAGGTACGTTCTTGAAAGCAGAATCCTCCATTGTAAGAAGAGATACAAAAGCGTTTGTGTCACTTTGAAATGGGAAATTGAAGAAGCTGCAGTGTTTTCAGGATTTTGTACATATCTTTTTTTTTCTGTTGACAGGCTGACAGTAAGGAGAAGTTCACATGATCACTATAATCAATGATGAATTAATTATTGATTGTTAGCGTTGAATAAGCTGATTACTTATTAAAAGGACAGGTTTTTTTATTCAATACATAACATCACTCTCCCAGGAACATGCATGGTGTCTAGTGCAATTGCAGCATGCAGGTGTTGGAAAATTAAAAATGATTGGATTGAATTAATAGTGTGGTTGGTATGAATAAATTTTATAAGATTTACTTGTGTTTTTAATTTAAATGAATAAATTGTAAAATTTATTTATAATTTTAATTTTTAAATTTATGGAATTGATTATAAATTAATTAAATTCTAATAAAATGGTTAGAATTTTTAAATGAATTTTAATTATTTTTAAATTTATATTTCTGAATGATAAAAATATTTGTAGGTGGCGAAATTTAGTGCGCATCTAAGTGTTTGATGACCATGGTACTGTGTGAACTCAAAGCCCACTAAGAAATATATAATGGGTTTAGGGTCCAAAATGGAGATGGAATCGCCACCCGGATGAAAGTCGGGACACACTGTACAACAACTGGATTCCACGGAGGTTCCCAAAAGCCGTCATCAGAGATTGGGTTCGGGTATGAATTTTTGAACGCCTACCCAACCTTACAGTTGGCCTCCGTATGTATTTTGTATTTTATTACCTTTGATTATTAAATTATTTCTTTATTATCGTTTGAATTGCAATCATTTTCGATTTTATGTTCAATATTCGAATTTGCAAATTAGTCCTTTTTATACTTATTAACCAACACTTATTACAAATAATGGTAACAAATTTACAATCATACATTCAAATGAGAGGGGAAAAAGGATTACATATTACAATCCTTTGATTATAAAAAAAATAAATGGAATATAAACAAAAAATAAACCAAAATTAAATTTTCTCAAGAACTAATTAAGAGACAAAAGAGTTAGATGATTAAAAATGTCTCAAGATTCCTGCATAAACTCAAATGTTAACCTTTATAAACATAGGAATGCTACAAAAGAAGTTTCGTCATGTTAGCATTATAAAAATGATATACTATCACAAGATAAGTACATAAATGCTTACTCATGTCAAGTATCAAGATAATTGCATGCATGGTGAAAATATTACATGAAATAAATGCATAGGAAACACAAATCATGCGAAATAAATACTAGGACTTAAAATTAAATCTAGCGAGATTCTGGCAGAGGCGGCGCCTTCTGGTCAAGAGGCGACTTAGGATCGCCTCAACGTGAAGGGGTGTCGCCTCTTCAACAGAAGCACAAAATTCACACGTTTCTTAAATCCAAAGAAACTTTAATGTACATGCAAATAAAAGCAAACTTACAATCAAAACTCAATATTTCACATGTTCAGGCCTTCAATATAATATCAAATAAGCAATAAACATAAAAACAAGTACGAAAATTCAAGAAATTAAACTTTCATATAGAGTAAACAACTTTAAGCTTAAAAGTAGGGATTCTCACTAATTTGAACACATCAATGCTCCTAATTGAGCCCTCAGGGCTTAATTTGTTATTTTAGATGCCTTGAATACCAAAGAGCCTTCTTCTTTCTCGAGGAACGAACTCTTTCAACTAGGAATTTCCTTTTTTTTCTCATCTTTCCCTTTTTCTCTTATTTTTCTCTCAAGAACATTTCTTTTCTTTGTCTTTTTTCTCTCTTCCTCTCTCAAAATGGCCACCCCCTTTTTTCAGCTCAAAACTCTCTTTTTAAGCTTCTCTAACCTTTCATTTTTTTTCCCCTAAAAATCCAAGTAAAAAATGTTCACCTTGCATTTTCATCATTACCTTCACCTTTCCAGTTTTATTTCTGCCTTCAAAGTCCTCATTTCACGCTCAAATCTTTAGATATATTATACGGTGGGTCCACCCTTATTTAATGCAGCCATAAATAATATTTAATGCAACGGAGGTCGGCTACAAAAGAGGTGTCGCCTCACCGATGCCCAAGGATGAAGAGGTGATCGCCTCTTCGCCCAGGCCTGATTTGGGCCTTTGAGCCAAATGGGCTTTTGGGCTTAAATTTGAAGCTTTGGGTCCTAGTTTGGTGTTTTGGGCTCAACTAAGGGTTTTGGGCTTTCGAGTCCATTTCTAAAGAAAGTTTCGGACCTTCTTGTATTTAATATCCGTACTATCTCATCATTGGGCTTTCATTGCGGGCTGACCAAACCGAAGGTGTCCACAGTTTACCCCCTTAGTTTTTCAAAAACTGGATTTTTGAAATCATTTTTTTGAACAAGCAATGTGCATAACAAAAGCAATAAAGAATAACAATGACGTACCTAACCTCCGAGCTTCACTCGCGTTGTTTGGGAATTCAAACCTGAGAGGTCAAATTTCAAACTTACTGAAATAATCTTGAAATGTGACTGTGATCCTCGGATTTTTCTAGCCCAATCAACCACTCATTAATATTTGAGGCGTGAGTCTCAGATCTTTCTGACTCAAGAAGTCACTTAGTAACAAAGATGGAAAAGTGACCATAATCCTTGGGTTTTCCTGGCCTGATCAGCCACTCATTAATATTTGAGGTGTGAGTCTTGGATCTTTCTGACTCGAGAAGTCACTCAGTAACAAAGATGGATATGTGACCATGATCCTCAGGTTTTCCTGACTCGATTAGCCACTCATTAATATTTGAGGCGTGAGTCTCAGATCTTTCTAACTCAAGAAGTCACTTCGTAAAGAAATTGAGATGCAGTTCGGGGATTCAAACCTGATCAGACACTCTCGAATTGTGAACTTTGAGGATATAACCTGACCAGTCACTTCTGAACCGTGAACTTCGGGGACACAACCCGACCAATCACTTATGAAACATGAAATTCAGGGATACAATCCGACCCATCACTTCTGAACCCGTGAACTTTGGGGATACAACCCGACCAATCACTTCTGAACCATGAACTTCAGGGATACAACCCGAACAATCACTTTTCAGCTGATGCTTTGATCAGAAAATTTTTAACTTCCACAATATCAACTTCAGGGTACACCCAAAAAATGAAAAATATCAACTGCGGGATACACCCAACCCGACCACTCACTTTTCAGCTGACGCTTTCCTCGACTCGTGCTCATCCCTATTTATTATAATCACTTGTAGAAATTGTTCTTTGGTAAGGACTGCCCATAAAAAAATAATTGCATTTTCATTCTCACCATCATCATTATCAATGAAAATGTTTTATTTGCTGTCTTCCTATACTCAGACTACCTATGGCTAACTTCCCTATACCCAAAACACTTAATACCCCTGCCAGTAGTCTTATTTGTCTAATTTGTGTTAACATAACTTCTACTATTTCCACGATTGTTGCTACTACTAGGACCACCATTACCACTAGTTACAGTAGGCACACTTCCAAAGTTGCATGCAGTTCATCGTGAAAGTTGTTTCTCCACCTGTAAAGCTCTCTGATATGCTGTAAAAATTGACACTGAATCAAGTAAGTTGATTTCCTCTTCTTCTTCTCATTTTTATTTATTCATTTTTTATGGGCTCTACTAGGGAATACACACATGATGAGCCATCAACCCTAGAGCACATACCTGGCAGAGCACTCTCTTATCTTAATTAAATTTTTTTATTAAGTTGCCTAGTCCACTTTCCTTTCTTTCCTATAAATACTTCCTTTCTTTTTCAAAAAGATTCACTTTTGCTTTCTGCTTTTCTTCTTTCAAGTTCTCTCTTTTTGCTTTCCAAATCCTCATCGACATAGATGCTACACGGACCCCGGATTTGCCGATGTAGGACTAGGTGTCATCTATAATGCATCCCGCACGTAACTTCGGTCTCAATATTAGAGACAATATCCCCCTTCTAGCAGATGTGTGATCCCATATCTACAAATTGATTATAAGAGAGGTTAGTACCCGATTTCTTTGATTTTTCCTACAAATAGGATTGGAAAACATCGGGTTAATGCTTTTAAATGTGTATTCATTAATTTAACCTAAAGAAAATTTAATTAAATGAACAAAATTGTAAATTTTAAACTTTAAATGTCAGATTGTCGACACGAAGAGGCGTCGCGTCTTTGATGGGGCGGTTGCCTCTTTTGCCGAAGAGGCAATCGCCTCTTCGTGTCGAGGTGACCAACAAAGGGGCAATTTGCCTCTTTAACGGTAATCTACACTTTTCTCCATATTTTACATGCATAATTGATAATTTACTCCCTGTTTTATCCACAGCTTGATGCACACACGCTCAAGGGTGCCAATAACTTCAGCGATGCCTACATCCAGTACGACAACTTTCTACCCAAGATCAAGGCTCGCATACATGACACCGGGTTTTTTGATTTCATTTGTGCCTTTCCAGATGCTCAAGGGTGGATAGATTACCAGCCTCTTTATGCTTTAATGGAGAGATGATCTAACACGACACATACTTTTCACCTCCTTTTTGGCGAGTTCACTCTTGACCCAATCTCTTTCGCTGCCATCATTGGTATTGCATGTGTGGGAGACTCTGTCCTTCTAGATGTGAGCCTTTATAGGATGTCACTTGACCGAGTTGCTTATATCAAATGTTTGCTTAGTTTCCAGATATGAAGGGAACGCACACCATCAAGATTGACTCCATCAAAAGCTATTACACACGTGCTAAGGTGGAGACTACCATCACCAGCTGCCAGATCAATCAGGTAGTAAGGTCTTTCCTCATCTACCTCCTTGGGACTACACTTTTTACGAACACAGCGAGCTCTATTGATCTAATATTCTTAATGCCACTGAGAGATCTTGATCTAGTGGCCATATATGACTGGGGTAGTTGCGCTCTGGTGTACTTATACCTAAGTATGGATGAGACTATTTGAGGAGCTAGATGGTTCTATGGTTTTTGGCATGCTTTCCTGGTATATTTCTCTCTCTTCTCTTTTTTTAGGTTTACTTTGAACACTATCACCATGATTTATTAACCGTTTCCCTCTTTCTTTTATAGGATTAGGCTTTAGAATTGGAGCTAATTATTGGGATATCCCGTATTCGTGACACTCCTTTCCCTGCCTTGGCAAGGTGGGGCCCCATTCGAGGCTTAGAGGAAGCCTATTGCTCTCTTGCACATCCGTCATGAGCTTTTGAAAACTCTGACATCTGATGAGGTATGTACCTACAAATATAATCATAATTAGTGATTCGTTTGTTAATCAAGTTCCTTCACTTACCTGTTTGCTTTTGTAGTTGCATCTAGACTAGTGGGGCCCTTAGGCCGGATGGTCTCAGGCCATGATTCGCTCGAAACCACTGTCTGATAAGAGGGTACTACTCCAGGGACCTAGCTGCAGGGTTTAGTACCTCGGCGAGAAGATCCATCAGTGGCGCATGGGTGCTTAGGTGAGACGGCCACCACTTGCCCTTCCCCGTGAGATCTTTTGGGCAGATTTACTGGAGGGTGAGGAGCTTGATCAGGCCTATGAGGGGGATGATGTAGGAGACCATTGTGAAAGGAGGAAGTCTCGATATGTGGACTTCGTATGAGCTCATCTCCTACAGAGGGTGCCTTTATCTGGATCCACTTCCCACGTATGCAAATAATTCTGTGAAGTATACAATTCCACATTTTCATCTGCAAATGTCCTTTTTTTGACTTAATTAAAATTTTTCTTTTTAGGCACCAGCCAGAGCATCTGTTATCCATATTAGACCTACTGCATAGGAACAGCCTCCCCAGCGTCCATGTCCTATACCCAGTGGTGAGGGTACTTCAACCAGTGCACCGCCTCTTACGAGTCCCTCTAGTTCTGATTCACAGATGGTGGTTGGTAGGCTCGCTGCTCCTCCTGAATTGATGACCTGGTGCTGGGTGCCTTTAGGCGATCTTTTTCATCAATTTTTGAGATTGGACGAGACTTTAAAGCCAGTGTTTATCCCAGAGGCTTCCACCCATGTAAGTTCTCTTTCCTTTGAAATCATGTTCTTAAACTGTCTTAATACATGGTTAGTTTTAATAAGTCATTACTTGTACAGCTACCTTGAGACCAAGGAGAGTACATGTACAGAGTGGGTGAGGCTCAGAGGGAATCTTTAATGAGCATCACACAACAGTGGAGGGTAATGATCATGTTTTATGCCTAAATGTATGCATACTTTATGGTTTCTTGCCTTTTTTTTGTATTTTGACAAGATCGGAATGACACTAGTCAGGCCAAGATCACTGCTCTAGAGCGCTAGCTAGCTGCCTTACAAGTGGAAGGTGACGATAAAGATGATGATGAGAGCAGTGAAGGAGAGAAGGAAGAGCAGACTAGAGAGGATGAGCCTATTGCTGGAGAGGGCAGCGATGATGAGAAGGATGAGCCGGCTGATGATCCTGCTGATGAAGAAGATGACGAGCCTCGAGATGACGAGTAGAGGGCCGCCTCAGGTCTGTTAGAATAGGATCATTTTTTGCTTGGCTGAACTATTGTCCCTTTTTGGACAGTTCTTTTATTTCAATTTTTTTTTTGCACTAAATGGATGCTGCAACTCCTAAATTCATTCTAACTACATTTTAGAGTAATTAAAGAACACTTTTTTTACAAAATTTTCTCTTTCTGATAACTAAATCTTGCATGTATAACACAATTACATCTGCGACAAAACTAAAAAAATGCCCTCACTGTTGGAGAGGCATCGCCTCTTCATAGAGGCTTTGCCTATTTATAAAGAGGCGATAGAAGATTGCCTCAGCATCGAGAGGCGTCGCCTTTTTGTAGGGGTGATCGCCTCTATGGCATAGGTTTGCAGGTTATTTAAATCCCTAACTCCTATTGAAAATCCCCAATTCCTTATTTGCATAATCTCTCTCCACTTTCCCTCTCTAGACAGAATCTTAAACTCCTAATATAACTGAAAGAAGCTTAAAACAATTACAACAGATACTAAAAAGCTTGGATGGTGGTAATTGGGTAAGATTAGAGCCATTTTACCTATCAGTTTTCCAATTTATGCACTCTAGGAAGATTAATTTTCCTTTCCTCCATGTTCTTGCTCAATTCTGGGATCTTTAAAAATATGTCTTTAGATTCAACGCGGTAGAGCTATGCCCCCTGCCAGAGGAATTCGAAGTGATCTTGGGCTCTTTAGTGGATTTCGCTCGTCAAATTACAATTCCAATCGAAACCCCAGATTTACATTTGATCCAATATCAAATGGCCAGGCTTTTCAATCTTTCTCCTTAATCTTCACTTCACCATATCTTTGGTAATGAAGTTTTGATAAGCTCTCTTCTCGAATGGCTGTAACTGTCGATAGCAACGAGGTTTATTGGCCTTAAATGATTGCTCTTTGCTTATACGCCCAATTTTTGCTTATTTCTCCTTCTGGCAACTGTGAATCAAAAGTTCTCCATGTCTTGGACCACGTAGAAGTAGGCCTCAACCCATTTCCGCTTATCCTGGCTGAAACCATCATTAGACTGGACAATTTTTCTAAAACCAGGTGATTTTCCGTGAGTCCACAACCATTGGAGGTTAGCTTTCTCCTTATTTTCTCCATCTTCTGCTTTACTGTCATTTTTACCCATTTACCACTTTCAGGCATGGTTTCATGAAAAACTGAGGTTGTTGAAGCCTCCCAGAGACATTGCACATTACAAAGCTAAGCATTGCCATACCGAAGGCTTTCCTCCTATTCCAGAAGACATACAGAGTTGGCTATCAACATTCCCTGATAATCTAATCCAGTGGATGTGCCCATGGTGAAGATTATAACACATGATCATCCGGTCTTACACCTACTTTGTTCCTATAACCGGACTCCACTTTGCCATTTTCTACAACGCTGCTCGACTTTGCAGGTAATACAGATAGAAGCAGTTGATTATGGGACTAGTTTATAAGTTCGAGCTAGGGCCCTTTTCTCAGAATTTCCTAGACAATTTGGTTAAAACTTGGCCAAGCAGAACCATCATGAGGTGCATCAACTACAACGGAGATCCGTCCATTAATGATCAGTACAAAGAGTGGATTCAGTTGCAATAGACAAAGCATGATGAATTTATGAATAAAAGAACAAGAGAATTGCAAACATCGAGTGTTCAACAGAAGAAAAGGAGGCAAAATTAGTTTATGTAACTTAATCTTTATTTCCTTTTGCTGGATGTAATTTCCTTTTTAGCTCAATAGTTTGTAATGAATACTTAATACAACGTTCAACAATAACAAAGGCAATCTATTCCATTTAATTTAAGCACAAAGCGACTATAAATTTTGCTTCTAATACATCTCCCATCGTTAATTGGCTTGCCCTTGCAAGTTTTTCAACTAACTATTTTTCCCTCTCTCTCTCCTTTTACATGTCCTTAATTTTTGTCTGGACTGCCTTTTTCAAGGTTTACAATCTATCAGGACTTTTTAATTTTTCACTTTTCTGTCTCTTGCTTTTGTCTAGGCAGCCTTTTTTGAGGTTTTCTCCCTAGCGAGACTTCACAGAATGTACTTCTTCAACTTGTCTAGATTAATGAGCTCTCTGACTTCATTTCCTTCCAAATCCAAAAGGATAGCAGCGCCTTTGGAAAATAAATTCTTAACCAAATACATACCTTCCCAATTCGGCTTAAATTTTCCCCGTGGATCCGTCATGATCGGCCTAGTCAGCTTTAAGACTAAATCACCCTCTTTGATTTTTTCCGGCTTAATCTTCTTATTGTAAGCCTGAGCCATCCTTTTCTGATATAGTTGAGAGTGATAAATGGATTTCACCATTCTCTCTTCTAAGAGTGTCAATTGTGATAATCGACTCTTTACCCATTAATATTCGGGGATTTTGGATTCTAAAAGAACCCACATGGACTGAATTTTTGCCTCCACTAGTAATACCGCTTCACATCCATACACAAGTGAGTATGGAGTAACTACAAGCGATGTCCTAGCAGTAGTTCTGTATCCCTACAGTGAAAATTTCAGATAATCTGACCAATCCAAGTAGTTTTCCATCATCTTAGACAAGATCCTCTTCACATTCTTATTCGCAGCTTCCACTACACCATTCGCTTGCGGTCTATACGGAGATGATCTATGATGCTCAATTTTGTATTCTTTTAGTAAAGTTGTCCTTTCTGCTCGAAACTAAACACCATTTTCAGTGACAACATGATGAGGCAATCTGTATTTACAGATTATGTTTCTTTAAATGAACCTTGTCATATGTTTTGATCCGATATTGGCATATGATTCTACCTCAACCCAGTTGGAGAAATAGTCAATGGCCACCACAATGTGAGATAACCATTCGATTCTTTCGGCCTTATCTCCCATATAATGTCAATTCCTCATACTGCAAATAGCTAAGGAGAAGTCATCCCCTGAAGTTCCATAGAGGGTAAATGGCTAACATCGCCATATGTTTGGTAGTTATGACATTTCTTTACAAATTTCACGTAGTTTGCCTCCATAATTAGCCAAAAGTAGCATTGACGAGCTATTTTCTTAGTCAATATTGTTCCATTCATATGCGGACCACACACTCCTTCAAGAACCACTTCCATAAGTTTCTAGGCTTCATCTCTATCCACACATCTCAAATGCACTCCAGTTGGCGCTCTCTTATACAGTATTCCATTATAGCTAATAAATTGATGTGACAACATTCTGAGAGACATCCTTTCCTTCCTATCAGCATCTTCAGGAAACTGTCTCATCTCTAAATACTGCTGTAAATTATAGAACCATGGTTTCTCTACGGGGTTGATTGGCACCACCCTTGTCTCTTCATAAAAAGGGATTCGGGATTTTACAAGAATAAGGGGTTTGACCCCTGCCTGTTTTCCTCCTTCCCAAGTTGAAGCTAAAGTGGCCATGGCATCTACCGTATGATTCTCCTCTCATGGCAGGTAAACAAATTTGCATTGAGCAAAGGATAATAAAATAGTAGTTGAATAATCCCAATACAATCTCAGTTTATTTTCCCTCAATTCCTATTGTTTAGAGATTTGTTTCACCACTAGCATAGAGTCTCTGTATACCATGACTTCTTCTGCCCCAATATTCTGGAGTGCTTCCAAACCAAAGATGCAAACTTCATATTCAGCTTGGTTATTGGTGACTTAAAATTCTAATCTTTTCACCATCAGGATAATTTCTCTTTTCGGTGAGATTAGAATGACACTAATGTCTGCTCCTCTATTGTTAACTGCTCCATCGAAGTACATTGTCCATGTTTGAATTTCTATTTTCCCCAAGTGCTCATCTAGAAATTGTAACTCTCATTCTTGTTCATTACCCATGAGATTCTGGGCCAAGAAATTTGCTACAGCTCTCTCTTTTACCACTTTCTTTACCACGTAGTCTATATCAAACTCAGTAAGTAGGACCAACCATCTGGCTAATTTTTCTATAAGTGATGGAGTTTGTTGGAGATACCTAAGGGGATCGTGTCTAGAAACTGCTTGAACTGTGTAAGATTGAAAGTAATGTTGAAGCTTTTTTGTTGCCCAAATCACAGCCAAACATGTCTTTACCATCAAACTGTAGTTGGCTTCGTAGGGCAGGAGCTTCTTGCTCAAATAATACACTGCATGTTTGACCTTTTCATTGTCTTTTTGAGCTACCATCGAACATATCACTTCTCTTTCAATTGCCAGATAAAAGATTAGAAGTTTACCCAGTCTCAGTGGTTATAATATTGGAAGATTCATCAGATAATTCTAAATAGTTTCAAAACTTTACTGACACTTGTCATCCCAGATCACTGGTTGATTCTTTTTCATGAGCTTCAAGATTGGTTCACAAATAGTAGTCAGCTTAATTATGAACCTGCTAATGTATTACAATCACCCAATAAACCCTCTGACTTCTTTCTCGTTCTTTAGCGTAGGCATCTCTCATATTATTTTAACCTTGTCTGGATCCACCTCTATTCCTTTTTGACTGATGATGTGTCTTAGCTGCTTTCCAGAGGTTACCCTATAAACACACTTCTTTGGGTTTAATCTGAGCTTGTATTTTTCAGCTCTGGTTAGGAACTTGTCTAGAGCCTCAAAGTGTCGTTCTCATGTTGGAGACTTTACCGTCATGTCATCCATGTCTACTTTTATTTCCTTGTGGACCATGTCGTGCAGTAGAGTCGTAGCCATCCTCTGATAAGTAGCGCCTACATTCTTCAACCCAAATGGCATGACTGAATAACAGTATACCCCCCATTCGATGATGAAAAAAGTCTTCAGCTTATCAATCACTGCCATCATAATCTAGTTGTATCCTGAGAAACTATCCATGAAAAAGTACATTGCGCTGGAGGCTACACTATCGACTAAGGTGCCAATATGTGGTAAGGGAAAATCATCTTTTGGGCAAGCTTTGTTCAAGTCCCTGTAGTCTACACACATTCTGACCCTTCCATCCTTCTTAGGAACTAGCACTATATTGGCTAGCCACTGGGTGTCATCCACTACCTCCAAGAACTTCACTTTTAGCTGCTTCTCTACTTCTTTTTTTTTTTATCAAGAGAGCATATTCTGGCTGCAATCTTCTCTTTTTTGCTTTACTGGTGTAATGTGAGGATACATAGGGATTCTGTGTTCAACAATTTCCCTATTAAGCCCAGGCATATCCTTATAAACCTAAGCAAATGCTTTCTATCTCTTTCTTAACGTTTCTTCCATTATTATTCTCTTATCAGAAGTCAAATTAGAAGCAATAAGTATATTCTTAGGGTTATCACATGTACCTAAATTAAATGATTCATTTTGCATTGAATTAATGTCAAACATATGTATTAAGTGATTGTCACAAAAAGAATAACCATTACGAAACACATCACACAAATAGGCAAAGTCAAATCTTATTGCATTAACTTTTAAAAAGAAAAGATTATCAGTCTCAAACATGTTTACAAGGAAAATATCAAAATCATTATAGAAAATATCTATGATAGAATTAAGGATAAAAGACTCGAAGTCATGCTCCCCTTCCTGATCTCCAACGTCCTTTAGCTCCGCCGTAGGGATGTCCTTTTCTGGTTTGGGAGTCTGCACCAGTTCCTCCATCATCGGTTCCTCAACAGTAAATTTTTTGGTCCCATTCACATGTTCAGCAAAGATTTCAAACCTAAGGATCACCCTTTTAGCTATCATCACCGGTTCAGGATTGCCGGTATAAAGGTAATTGGCACCTTCCACCACAAATGTTTCCTACAGTGCCTTCCACTTTCCAGCCTTAGCCTTTAAGCTTTTAGACTTCTAATACCCTAATTTGTACTTCAAAATGGGAACCTTTGGCTCCACAAACTCTGGCGGGCCTTGTTGGTCATCCTTATAAATCATGCTTGCTATTTTCTGATTTAATTCATCCTCATAGATCATGCATACCTCAAAGCTCAGACTGACCAAAATTTCATTAGGAGCTAGCTTCAAAGCAGTGACAACAACTTCAGTTTCTACCATTATAGAGACTACTCTCCCCTCATGTGGAAACTTAATTTTCTAGTGCATAGTTGATGGCACTCCTCCTAACGGGTGAAACCATAGTCTCCCTAATAACACAGCAAAGGTGACGAGGATGTCAATGATATATAGGTTAACCCAAACCTCAATGGGTCCTGTCTTGACCAACACCCTGAAGGTTCTTTAACAGGCCTTTTCTTGTCATCATAGGCCTTAATGACTACCTCATATGGCTTCAGATTGAACACTGTTGGTCCCAATTTAGGCAGGATTTTCAAAGGGAACACATTGATAGCGGATCCGTTATCCATCATCACATAGCAAGTTAGTTTCCCCTTCACCTCAACCTTTATGAACAAGGCTTTGCTGTGGTCTCTGCCCTCCAAGGGTAAGTCATCATTTGTAAAAATAATTGCCCCATGAGGGCTTTCTGTCAATGAATTCGCCATTTGACTGGGCATATGATTTGCAGGGATCTTCTTGTGATTAAGGGCCATAACCAGTGACTCCCTATAGGCTTTGGAATGCATCAGTAGCTCCCAAACATTGGCGAGAGTCTTCTCATCTCTCTTAGCTTTAACGACTTTCTCATTCGGTTTCACTTCATTAATTTTCTCCTTTTCCTTCACTTCTTCTTTTGAGCCTATTCTATCTTTTTCTGACCCAAAAGATCGTGTTTCTTCTTCCTTCTTTTCATTCTTGCCAGCTGAATAGGCTTTCTTTCCCTTATCATTCTTCCACAGATTAATCCATCCCTCTTCCTTATCATCGAAACTCCAAATGTCAAGAACATTCACATTTAGTTTCATAGGTTGCTAATTTAGATATAGGTCTTTGGTTTTAGGTTTTGGGGATGTGGGTGTGACATTAACAATGGAATTAAGGACTTGTTCCTCTGTCAAGCTAGTGTTGATTATTAAAATGTGTGGATTTAGTGGTGTCACATTGCGGTAGTGGAGTAAAGGGTTATTTCAGGTATTGGGTTTTCTAGTTTCAGGGTCGATTATCTTGCCTGAATTAATTAAATCCTAAACTTCACACTTAAGCGAATGCAGCCAGTAGTGTCATGTCCAATGGTTTGATGATATTTACAATATAGCTTTGGGCCGACATTTGGGAAAGGTGGTCTCTGAGGTAAAGGTCTCAATAGGTTATTCTCAATCAACTTCTCCAGCACTTTAGAAAGACGTCTTCCCATATTAGAAAACCTCTTAGGTTACATAACGGCATTGATCTGTACATTATTATTCAGTCCAATCCCACTACTGGATCTCGTCCCTTCTCTACCTGGAAATCTTCCACTGAAGAATTTCTTCTTCTGTGTTAGGTCGGATTCCTTTTGCACTCCAAATCTGTACAGTTCTTCAAAGTTCTGAATCCCCAAGTCTTTCAACTTTTTAAAGAGTGGAAGCATGCATCGCTCTATTGCTATTACTAGTTGATCACTCTCAGCAGGTCGGTGCTTCATCTGTGCCAATTTAGCTCTTCACCTGATTAAATAATCAGCGAAGGACTCATTAAATTTTTGCTTAGTGTTCTACAGTTCTCTCAAAGATGCTTCCATTTGAATGTTGAGACTATACTGCTTCACAAATGCAACACATAATCCCTGCCAATTAGGTTGGATATGAGACTCCAAGGCATAATACCATATGATTGGTGCTCCTTCCAAGGATAGGGGAAATTGTTTGACAATCTGTGCTTTGTTCAAGCTAGTTGTCCTCATGTGGGTCACGTATTATTTGAGATGTAGGTGGAGATCCTCAATACCAGTGAATTTCTTTATGTCTGGGAATTTAATTTTTTAGGGTAAAGGGTCATCATTCTCATCTAGACTAAAATCAATGTAGTTCATCGAAGCATCTATCCTTTTTTATTTCATCATCGACTGCATTTGAGCCATGGTCTTGGTCAAGTTCTTGGTCCATTCAGACTTCTCCATATTTTTTGAGGCATCCATATTTTGTTGAGTCCCAAGTTCTACTAAAATAGTCTCTTGGTCATATCCTTTATTTCTCATCTTCCAAAGCGTCCAGATCCAATGGCGGTGGGTGTTATGCTGGTTGGTTCTGCCTAGCTGGACCCATCATTTCTTGCATGATTGTCTGGGTATGTTCAACCATTTCCATTTTCAATTGTTCTTTAAAAGCTTCAACATTAAATTCTGTCATTGTTATTTCTTCAAAAATTCTAATCAGTCGGCCGATTTCGGATTTATATCTGCAACCACCATTGATTAGAAACATGCATGTTGTGTATGCATGATATACAGGGCCTCGTTAATGCTAAAAGAAAGAGGTAAACAAATATTCTATTTACACATAACACATAACAAAACTCTTCAAACAGTAACTCTACCCTTATTTATTTCATACGCTTGTTCAATGGCGAGTTTCTTATCTTAGGATTGTTGGCCTAGTTTGATTATTAACAGGGGGTAATAAAACCGACATATGTAATAAAACTCTCAAGACGATACAAACAAGTAGTAATTCTTTTAAATAAAACCAAAGTCCACCTTAATGGGCCATAATGGGCATTAGAGGCCCAACCTAGCATAGTCCATTAGTAATGGGCTTGGGCTTTATTGTAAGGATAACTAAATGGTATAAAACATATGCATTTGGACAAATCCTGGGGGAAGTTACTAAGTTACATGAGCTGAGTCAAAGGTAATAAGCTTTGGCTCCTACAGCTATATACATCCATTACGTCTCCCCACTCAAGGGTCCATGTGATGTGGATAAGTATGTGCTATGAGTATCAATAATCAAATACTTCACCACCAGGTTTGAGTGAAATGTAGGCAGCGGAGCAATAATTATTGTCGGTTTATTCGGGACTGTTGTGCTCGTTGTGTGAACAAGTGTAGTGAATGCAAGAAATGCAAAGGAAATAAAGAAATAATTAAAGATGATAAATTATAAAACACTTAGAGTTAGTTGCTCTATCCCCAGTGGAGTCGCTACCGTAGGTAGCGGGGTTTAGCGCGAGTCCAAGTGTTTGGTGACCACAACACTGTGTGAGCTCGAGGCCTACTATGAAATACATAATGGGCTTGGGGCCTAAAATGAAGATGGAGTCACCACTCAGATGAAAGTCGGGACACACTGTACAACAACTAGATTCCACGGAGGTTTCCAAAAGCCGTCATTAGAGATCGGGTTCGAAAACTGGGTATGGGCTTTTAAACGCCCACCCAACCTTGCGGTTGGCCTCCGTATGTATTTTATATTTTATTACCTTTGATTATTAAATTATTTCCTTATTTTCGTTTGAATTACAATCATTTCTGATTTTATGTTTAATGTTTGAGTTTGCACATTAGTCCTTTTTATGCTTATTAACCCAACACTTATTACAAATAATGGTAACAAATTTACAATCATACATTTAAGTGAGAGGGGGAAAAGGATTAGGGATTACAATGCTTTAATTATAAAAATAAAATAAATGGAATATAAACCAATAATAAACCAAAAGTAAATCCTCTCAAGAACTAATTAAGAGACAAAAGAGTTAGATGGTTAAAAATGTCTCAAGATTCCTTCAAAAACTCAAATGTTAACCTTTATAAACATGGGATTTCTACAAAAGAAGTTCCATCATATTAGCTTTATAAAAATAATATACTATCACAAGATAAGTACATAAATGCTTATTCAGGTCAAGTATCAAGATAATTGCTTGCATGGTAAAAATATTACATGAAATAAATGCATAGGAAATGCAAATCATGCGAAATAAACATTAGCACTTTAAATTAAATCTAGCAAGATTCTGGCAGAGAGGTGGCGCCTCTTCATAGAGGTATCGCCTCCTGGTCAAGAGGCAACTTAAGATCGCCTCAACGTGAAGGGGTGACGTCTCTTCACGGCAACATCTCATTGAAGAGACGTTGCCTCTTCAGCAAAAGCACAGAAATTCAATCATTTTTTAAATCTAAAGCAACTTCAATATACATGCAAATAAATGCAAACTTACAACCAAAACTCAATATTTCACATGTTCAGGCCTTCAATGTAATATCAAATAAGCAATAAACATAAAAACAAGTACGAAAATCCAAGAAATTAAACTTTCATATAGAGTAAACAAATTTAAGCTTAAAAGTATGGATTCTCGCTGATTTGAACACATTTAGTGCTCCTAACTGAGCCCTCAGAGCTTGATTTGTTATTTTAGATGCCTTAATACAAGAGAGCCTTCTTCTTTCCCAAGGAAATGAACTCTTTCAACTAGGAACTTCCTTTTTCTTCTCTTATTTCCCTTTTCCTCTTATTTATCTCTCAATAATGTTTCTTTTCTTTTTCTTTTTTCTCTCTTCCTCTCTCAAAATGGCCACCCCCTTTTTTCAGCTCAAAACTCCCTTCTTAAGCTTCTCTAGCCTTTCCTTTTTCATTTCCCTAAAAATCCAAGGAAAAAAATGTCCACCTTGCATTTTCATCATTACCTTCACGTTTCCAACCTTATTTCTGCCTTCAAAGTCCTCATTCCACTCTCAAATCTTCAAATATGTGATATGGTAGGTCCACCCTTATTTAATGCAGCCATAAATGACATTTAATGCAATAGAGGTCGGCTACAAAGAAGCGTCGCCTCACCGATGCCCAAGGATGAAGAGGCGTCGCCTCTTCACCCAAGCCTGATTTGGACCTTTGAGCCAAATAGGCTTTTGAGCTTAAATTTGAAGTTTTGAGGTCCTGGTTTGGTGTTTTGGGCTCAACTAAGGGTTTTGAGCTCTCGAGTCTATTTCAGAAGAAAGTTTCAGGCCTTCTTGTATTAAATATCCGTGCCATCTTATCATTGGACTTTCGTTACGGGCCGACCAAACTGAAGGTGTCTATAATACTATTCTTTATTTTTATTATTTTTATTTTCAAAAAAAATATGAAAAAGGGTATTTTTAACTAAAATTAAAAATTAACTTGAATTATAGATCTATACCAAATATAATATAACAAAATATTAAATTTATTTGAAATAAATTTTATAAACTATTCATTTTAATCAAACACGTTTCATTAATAAAAATTCATTTGAAAATAAATTTTATTTGAAATTCATTTGGAAATAAAATGAATTTATTGATAGAATTGAACTAAATATAATGTAAAATTCAATCTAGATTGATTTAATATGATTAGAGCTCTATTTACAAATTCACACATTGTTTAAAATTTTTAGTTTAATGTTTAATTCACACTATTTAAATAAATGAATTTTATAAATTATTCATTTTAATCAAACATGTTTTATTAATAAAAATTCATTTGAAAATAAAATAAATTTATTGATAGAATTGAACTAAATATAATGTAAAATTCAACCTAGATTGATTTAATATGATTAGAGTTCTATTTACAAATTCACATATTGTTTAAAATTTTTAGTTTGATGTTTAATCCTTTAACTAATATATACAAAAGAAGGAGATCAAATTTTTCTTTTTTTATTTGATATCTCAATATTAGTAGTCATAAGCATTTTGATTATATTCGAGTTCAAGTTTAGTGAACTTATAAGAGAAAAAAATCATTTAACACTTAATTTTTTATATATAAGACTCGAACTTAAATTTTCATTTAAAAATATTTACTACTTAAACTAAGAGATGTAGTCTCAAACTTGAGATTTTGTGTAAAAAAATTCAAGTTAGCTTTTTATTTTAAATGTGTAGGATGAATTGTGAGCAAGATTAGATAATTATCAACAGAATTTTGATGAGTCAATATGAGAAGAAAACTTAAAATATTAAGTAACTTTTTAAAATCAATCAATGCAAAATTATTTATCAATCAATAAAATGGACTGCAACTCGTTTCATTTCATATCCATTTGGTTAATAAAACCAAAAACAAAAAAAAACAAAAAGAAATATGTACAAAACTATTCTTCCAATTTAGATTTTAGACCAAAAAAAAAAATTGTATTTGAAGTTAAGTTAACAATAATAAATATACAGATTCTTGCTCAGGTCAAATCCGATTAATTAGAATGAACTTTGAATATTGGTGGATCAGTCCAAAAAATAATAAGCATACAAATTAACACAATCTGCAAAATCTTTTTTTTTTGTTTTGGTTATATACATTTGGAAATAGAAGTTAATAAACATAAATTCTTCTTTGAAATCTAGCTCTTATTAAGCCATTAATGTAGGAAAAAAAATTTGTCCTTGAATTCTCCCCTTGTAGAACATCACATGTTATACAAGGATGCATTCTTGAGATATCCGGTTCAGGGACATAAGGCACCAAAAATGATTGAGTAAAGTTAGCCCTATGTCTCTCATTGCAGTGTGTTCTTGGCTCCACGCCTACTGCCCAAAACATAACAGCAAGAGCAACAGCAATTATCTGCAAATCGAAAATGGTCAAGTACTCATATCAGATTAACTTCTTCCATTGATTTTATTTTTCTTTTTGTATTTTAATTCTATGATATCAGTGCACAAGAAATCAGCAAATAGCATAAGTTGAGAAGGCTAATAATCATCTGGCAGCATTACATTTTTCACAAGGTGTAACACAAGTACATATGTTGAGCATTACCTGTGCTACCAAAATCAAAAGCACAATCACCCGAGTCAACTTCACGTTGAAGACTACAAAATGAATAAATTCTTTATGCATATCATCAACACTTGCAACAAAGTCCTGCCAGAAGACAAGACAAAACAAATTAGAGATAGAACTGATCAAAGTCCTATGATTTTCTGGTATCTGTCCATACATCAGACAAAATCAATCAAGCATACCGGTAACCAGTCCATCTTGAAGAATATTAAAATGATAGCACCAGCTTCTATCAAAAGAAGGCAGCAGACAATGAGAATGTACTATAGAAGGTCAGGAAATACATCTTGATGAATGATCAAACAGTGAAACTATTGTTCAATTAAATTAAGATACAACAGAGCAAGTTCAATCGGAAAAGGATACTGCACCAAGAGTAAAAGGGCCAATGTAATTAGCCACTGCATAACCACACAGGGTGCTCAAGGAAACAGCAATACCAATAGCTAAACATGTGAATATAAACCTGCAATTCCAAAAAAAAAAAAAAGGTATATATTCTGACATTAGTGTTGACCCTACAACTTCAAAGAAATACATGACCAAATTTTGGAAATCATGTTCAAGAAACGTTGATGTGTACCATGGTCTTGGAGTAGGAGAAGGGGCAACAGGAACCACAGAGATGCGTTGATGCCACTGGCTTTCAAGCCAGAGTGAGTAAATAATTATTCCAATTCCAAATAAGAGGATTACCACATTCACCAACTTGATTGACTTGTGCAAGCAACATCTTGCGCACCGTACCATTGTTGTCCTTGCAGTAGCAGTGACCTGTGTTTACCCGTCAGATTCCATGTTAGTATGCATGATACAGATAGAGATGATCTCCTTCCAAGTTGATGACCCCCCATTTGAATTCAAGCTATGCTGGTAGCTTTTACTTCTACCATTTTCAAATTTAGTGCTATGCTGGTAGTTTTCATGTCTATTCTCTTTCTGATGTGATTGCACCATAGAATAAGGTGTTATTCAATTTTGTGTGGGCTACTTGCTCGGGGTGTGTGTGTGTGAGAGAGCGCGTGCGCATTCACAAGCAGAGGT
This sequence comes from Mallotus repandus, assembly GCA_949671775.1. Classification (NCBI taxonomy): domain Eukaryota; kingdom Viridiplantae; phylum Streptophyta; class Magnoliopsida; order Malpighiales; family Euphorbiaceae; genus Mallotus; species Mallotus repandus. The sequence goes on from CATIWM010466648.1 coordinate 28,773, forward strand.
GAGTTAAGAGGAGTTATGTACCTACCATTTGTTGTTGAGCAGCTTGGATGAGTGCTGACTTATGAGTTAGGACGAATGGTTGTCAATTGTGATTGCTTTGAAATTCAGATGCAGGCCAGTCTGCATGTAAAACACACACACAAATACAAAGGAATAAACTGATGGCAAGACCTAACGTTCAAGTGGCGAAAACATAAAGAAAAGAATCCAAGTGCTCTTACCCATCAACTCAACACCATTTGTTTTTCTTTTATCTTCCAATAGAAACAAAGCTAAATTTATTCCTTTTAAGCACAAAACAACAAGATGACGATGATGCTCCACCAACCTCCTCCAATCCAACAATAGGAGAAAAGAAAAAATTTCAATGATGAATTATTTTCTCACCAATTATGTCTCCAACCACAAATGGTTGATTTACATAGATTTCTCTTGCTCTGTTGTAAACATTTAAAGCTGTGTTGACAAATTTAAAAACGTCCCAAGATCACAAGAAAATTTAATCTCCCACATGACTAAAAAGGAGACCAGCGCATGACAGTCGTAGTATTGGCCATCATTTCATCACCGAAATTTAGATGTGGCTAAATGAAAACCAACCAATAGACGATTGTAATGATGATATTAAATTAAAATTTTTTTTTTTGAAAAACAAATTTTGAGATATTGGGGAAGGGGGGAGTGACCCACTCCCTAAAGGGGCATGAAAGCCCCACACCGCTAGGCCAATGTTTGGTGGTTAAATTAAAATTATTGTGATGGGTATACTATAACATGGCCATCCACCATTTCGACCAAAAAAAAAAAACATGGCCATCCACCAGTCAGATGATGGATTGGCATTTCGGCTCTCGCTGCTCGATGGTCAATATCCAAAAAAACACTACATTTCTAAAAAAAAAATACTCTTCTACATAAAAATTTGCAATCGTTACAAATCACCTCGTACTCTCAGCCGACCGATTAAAATTATACCTTTCAAGTGTACAGTATTCCAAATGCATGGAGGTCCTTCATGGGGAGAATAGCATAATGACAGCAAATTACATTTTAAAACTTGCACTAAGTTGAAAGGAATATGCGGGAAAAACGCCAGTAAATAAACAAAATCTCTGCCAAATTAATGGGTCGAATTCTATAAAATATAGGCCTCATTCCAGCTTTACCCGATCCATCTCACTGATCATCCCTTCAGGCTGTAAAAAAAGGGGAAAATCATTACAGAAAATGGGCCAAATGGACAAAATAGAATCATAAAATATATATATATATATATACTTGACAATTTGCTGTAATCACCATACCGCTTCACTGGTTTTGAATCAACCACGTAAATCATGTCCTACAAGCACACAGACTGATAAAGGCGCAGCTGGCCGCCGCCGTCATTCGTACATCGCCACTTGTTGCTGCGGCTTTTCGCGTGTAAGCTTCACTCATTCCCTAACTCAATCTTTATAGATTTTAACACGAATTCTATGATTCATTTTAATTAAGTGCAATGAGAGAAGCGTGTTATTAGAGGAAAACAGATTTTAACTGATGATGATAGAAATACTTGATTCTACTCTACCTATGATTGAATTGAACTGAATTGTATTTAGTTAGCTTGTAGCTTGCTAGAATTCAATTCAAGAAGAATTGGCACAAATTTGAAAGAATTGAATTGAATTTTCCCACACGATTTATTCCAAAACAAAGCATGTTTCCATGAATTCTGTGTGGTTTAGATGCAATTGATTCTTTTGATAGAACTTTTCATATTACAGGTGGAGCATCATACTGCAATTGGGGGAAAGTGCACATTCTAATCATCTCGCCTCGGCGATATTTTACTATCTTAAAAGTTAAAGCGCTTCTCGTTAACGAAGACCAGAGAAAAGTATTGTGCTATAATGCCTGCTTCTGCTAAGATTCTAACGGTTGATGACCATACCTGTAATGGAGACTGGACTGTTGTTTTACCTCGCCGTGGTAAACGAAGTAGAAACTTTCCTAAAGTGAGGACTCAGGAAGAACAACAGCAGCAGCCTTGGGTGCCGATAGATCTTGAGTCTGATTCAAACAGACAATCGAAGTTGATAGAAAAGATGAAGACTTGTATGAAGAAAGTTGAGCGCTCTCAGTTCTATCATACTCTTTTGGAGCAAATTCGGAGTCCAGAAGTTTTGGATTCTTTTCGCAGGGTTCTGGGCTCGGAGTTAAAAATGCAGATGGTTATATATGGTATTGGCAGCATTGAATCATATGAAACCCCTCGAGTTCAGCTCAGCGTTGCAATCTTAATGAAAAAAGAGTTCAGTTGGATTGGGGACATAGAAGTTTTTGATCCGATTCTTTCTGCTACAGAATCCCATGTGTTGGAATCCCTTGGCTGTTCTGTTTTAGCTGTAAATGAGCATGGTCGCCGATGTGCCACAAGGCCAACGCTGTTTTACATGCCGCACTGTGAGGCAGAGTTATACAACAATCTTTTACAAGAAAACTGGGGGGTGGAGCTTTTGAATCGCATTGCATTGTTTGGAAATAGCTTTGAGGTGTATCAATACTTGTCCGAGTTTAGGAACTCAACTGTTCTTGCTTCATCCCAACATATTGGGGCTGTTAGGGAATTCACTCATGAGTATGTTATCAAGACGGTTTCAGATGACTATTTTGCTGCTTTTCATGATTCAAGTTGGCATTTTTTCAGCCCCGATCTCAAGGCAGAGCTGCAGTTATTGAAAATTTGATTGATATTGTGTAATTTATAAGAAACTATTGTATTAATGAAACATAGCATTTGTTTTGACCAAATTATTGGAAATTATTAGATTGTTTCTTTTTGGCTGGTTTAGGTTAATTCTAGTTTTGTTGCAAGTCCTCAAGTGATTAGATCTATGCCTTTTATTATCTTTGAATTGAAATGGCTGTCTACTATGCAAATAAAGAAGAGGATAAGTGACAAAAAAAAAAAAACGTTTGAAGCTTAGTTTAGAACTAGGCAAATGCCCCCATGTTGCTCGGGTGAACTAATTTTTTTGAATAAATTCTCGTGAACTAATAATTATAAATCCATAGCGGTATTTTTTTTGTTTAAAATAATAATGTACTAATTTTTTTTTTTTTATATTCTCTATAGAACATAACAAAGATATAAACTATAATTAAGCTCAAAAAAAGGCTTTCTGAAAGCAATTTATAAATCAATGTCGAGCAGCAGGTTTTGAATCCGCTCAGGCATATTTCTAGTTTGTTTTTCATCAACAGAAGCCAACTTTGGCCATGAAATCACAACAGCAAGCTAAAATGGGAATGTTACTCCTTATCGCTTGTAAGGATCAAGAAATGCAGATGGAAAATTTGAAAATGCAGGAACTTATATCCATGCAGGCAGCTAATCAGGCGCAAGCATCATCCTCTAAGAACTCATCTACGAACTTTTTCTCGTGGTGAAATGCTGGTGGACCAAGGACAGCAGCTACCCTCTGAACAAAGGAATGAGCAAAAATCTCCAAGACAGCCCCTGGCATCGGATAACTAATGCTTGCTAATGTCATAAGGCCTATTCAGGCACAGCAGGCTCAGCCAAGCATCCAAAATATGGCCAACGACCAACTTGCAATAGCTGCACAACTGCAAGCATGGGCAATTGAATGCAAAATTGAACGGTCACTACCTGCAAACTTGAACTTGATGGCACAACTAATTCCACTCGTGCAATCAAGGATGGCCGCTCAGCAAAAGGCCAGTGAAAGCAATGCAAGTGTGTAAGCTTCACATGTTCCTGTGTTTGTTTCAAAACATCAGGTTGCTCCTCCACCTGTTGCGAGTGAGAGTTCTCCACATGCTACCATAAAGATGAGGATGATTCATTAAGATTTTTACCATAAAAAACATTAAAAATTAGAACCCTACACAACACGTTTTTCATCTTAGAACACACCCTTTTCAATTGATCATGATGCCAAAAACAAAACATACTATCACAAAACATGCTCATATAATATTTAACAGAAACAAAACACATAGGCATGAATTAAATTATCATAAACGGGAAAGCATCTTTAAACCATTACTGCATCCTTACCCTTAGAATTCTTCATTGTTAACAGGTACCTGTACAATCAACAAAGGCTTCAGATTGAGCAATTCAGCAACCCCTTATTTAGAAAGTCCTAAAATTTCAAAATTCAATTCTATTTACTTAACTCTTTGTTTTGAGAATACATAGTTGCTCAAATTCATTTCTTTCAACTTAAAAAGTATAAGCTGTTTAAAAAAGTATCATAATCTTGCACCATCAAGTTTCAAAATTTCAAAAGAAATTTCATCCATTTCAAAAAAAATAAATAAATAAAGAAATGATACATGGTCATTTCTTATAAAATTTTGGCAATCCAAAATGTGTCTTTAAGTAGAGATGTGAGGTTGAGGAGGCCCTTTGAGATGGATTTTTTATTCTGAAAACCAGAGATGGAGAGACGGGTGAGGGAAGTGGGAAGAAGAAGTAGCTCGCCATCATTATTTATGATCTCGAAATGAATCCAACATTTATGTACTTGGATGTCTGCTCTCCACAATGAATTAAGTAAGAGAGTAGAGCCTGAAAAGTTGCCAATATGACTTTGGCTGTTTCAGATTACAGCAAACCCCATTAAACATGCAAAAGTTGTGATACTGCAAGTTCTCACTATTCTACATTATATTTGTGTTTCCTCTCATGTGAATTGCAACATAAGGAACCCTAAGAACAACAACAAACTTAGTCATGTTAGGGTCCAACTGCCCAGCAAATACATCATTCACAAGTTGAGCTCCCTTTTTGACTGCTTCTAAAGCAACTTCTAAGTAAAATGTGTCTTAACAGATTTGAACTCACCATCCATCTCAGGTACCTTTACGACCGCTTCTAAGATAGGCATTAGTCTATCTAATTCCTCTTCAGGAGATATCCTAGAGCCCATTAGCCTTATCGATTAAGCACCAAAATCAATAATATCTGCTCCTTCTAAAATCATTAAGCGGACATGGGAAAAAGCGGAATCGACAGATTGGAACTTTCCTCCATCTCTAAAGCTATCTAGGGTTGAATTATTAATGCCCATCACAAAAGTTCTGTGACCAATCCCATGAGCGATTTCCAATTGGTAGAACCCCTTTTATCCTATCCTTCCTAATTAGGTTTTGACCATCTAGTTTCTCCTATAACTCAAAAGGTCCACCAGAATGTATTAACCATGATGAAGCATGAGACAAAAGAGTTAGCTCCAAGATACAACATGCGGAGTTTAGGGTTGCCCAATCCACACCACCAACTTTCTTACCAAAGCCAGCTCATTAGTTCTTTGTATGTAAGCTAAGAAAATTGAACATATCTCCTGGACAAAAAAGCTTGCTTTATTTTCCCAATTAAACGAATAAATCACTTGGAAATCTTGAACTCATAAAATGATCATGGACTCATGTATTAACTATCCATTTCTGTGTTTGCTATAGCTAAAAGTACATAAATGAAGGGTACAAATAACATTTGAATAAAAACTTGGTTACCCATGATCTGAAGTTGCACGTGTTGAGCTTCTCCATGATCAAAGCTTCGCTAAGAAAAAGAATGAGAGGGACAGAGACTGCTTCTCAAAAACTTTATGTTGATAAGAGCATACTAATATTCAAGGTAACACAAATATAAAGCAGCAACAATGGATTATAATTATAACACAAACTGGCTTGTATAATTAAAAGGACAACCAAGTGTATTGTTTTGCTCACCATCCATGGCTCATGATTAATCCAATCCAAATGGTTTGGAATCATGGAGCTTTCAAAGGTCAAAAACATAGAGTCTAATCATGCACCATATATTCTCTGCTAAATTCTAAATCATTTGTCCAGCTTGCTGTTGCATAATGTTGTTCGAGAACATTTTTTGACCATATGCATAAACACTCATAAAGAATGCTGAATGCAGCAACATAGAAATATAAAGAGGTAACAGATAGGGAGCGCACAATTAATTCTGATGTGTGTGATGGTCCCTCAGCAATGAAGTCTTCGTTCTGGGCTATTCTATTTACATACAGCGATCCATGATGAACCTGCAGGTTGTTCAAAGAGAAAATTAGAAGTTTGACGTTGATATAGTGCTTTACTCTGTCTTCAAAGGTTGACTAATATGCAGAAGATCCTTTTCACCTTTCTATTGAGTCTGCAATGAGTTCATCATAACAAAGCTGCTACGAAGCTAACTGAAGAAAATAACAACCTTACAAATAAGCCAGTACTTGTAGAAGAAAGATTGATAGCAACCAAAAGAAGTTCAACGGCAATAACTATGAGAGTTTAGTGTAACTGAGTTAAAAGTAGTGGCTTAAGTCACATTCTCAGGCTGCTATAGAATATCCAACTGGGCATACATATTGAAGATGAGTGCAGTAATAGTTCTACCGAAACCAAGTCTCCAGCTTCTGCTACAATTCTCTTAATGAACACAATGCAAGAAAAGATTTACATTCCAACAGGAATCCCTTGTAGTTTCTGAATATATTGAATTTGGAAAAAAAAAATTCAAAAGAATTAGCGCTAAAAGATTTTTTGTAAAAAAAAAAAAAGAAAAACCCTCTAATTTCTGAAACAAAAATCAAATGAAATAAAAACATGAACCTGTGTTGCATTTTTCTTCTTGCAGAGCTTGAACAGACAAATCTGAACAAACAAACAAACAAAATCCCTAACATTATCAATTTGATTTTTTATAATTTAAATACCAAAATAGAGTAATAAATTGAGAGCAAGAAATAGAACCAGTGAAAGAAGATAAAGAATCGCAATTAGTAGAGAATTGATCGGACTTCACGGATAGCATTTCCACCGTTAGATCTGTTAATTTCAAAATACAACCAATCGTCATCTCCAGTACACAAACACCAAATCAAGAAACAATTTTTTTTTAAAAAAATAAAGAATTGTTGCAGAGAGCGAGCGAGTGGTACCATCCATTGCTTCAAGAATAAAAAAAAATTGAAGAATTGCAAATAGAGAGTGAAGGATTGGAGAGGGGTCAAAAGTGCAGTAGCAATAGTGTCTGTTCCACGAGAATCACTAGAGAAAATAAATGGGTAGTGTCTGTTCCATGAGAAAGAAAATGGGGTTTTGTTATATGGGTTTTGATTGACTGATGATCTTCGTTGAAAATGGACTTGAGAATTGAAAAGCCGATGCGGAAAAAAAAATAATAATAAGGTTCGTTTTGGCCCTCAAACTTTTGGTGAAAGTTTAATTTAACTTAAAATGATATCTTTTGCCATTTCAGTCCAAAATTGACAATTAATGTATCATTTAAACCCATTTTTTGACAAAATTTGGAGCCCACATTGTGATTAAAGGGCGCGAAATCAATAGAAAATTTGCAAGCTTAATTAGCAAAATTAGAAATTAGAATTAAAATTAAAAAAATCACAAGCTTAATTAGCAAAATTAGAAATTAGAATTAAAGAGTTCCCTCACCTCACCTCATTCTCACCAAAATCAGAAAGTCACTCACCATTCTTTGCCAGTTCATTTCATTTTTCCTTCAAAACTCTTCCTCTTATTTTTGCATAAATTGACACATCTCCACCTTCCCTAGATCTCTCCTAGAAACTATAACACTAAAGCTTCTAAATGACTCTCTAATTCACTCCTCTCTTCTGATTTTTTCCTTCTTTTATTAGTTTATTTACCTGAATTGTTGTTATTTTGAGCTTGATACGTTGTTTCGATTCAAAAAGATGGAAGCCGGATATGGTACCAACAGGCTAAGGGCTCTGAACTTGAGGCAGGATTGCAATCCCCAGCTTTACCTCATCTGGCTTAGAAGCTTATGAGTTTATCTAAACTTAATCAAATAAATTGAATTCATTCTTTGCCCTCATCTCATCACCACCATCACCCCTTATTTCACCTCATTCTCACCGTTCATCATCATCTTCTTCTACTTCTATGTCACCGTTCACCATTAATCACTAATCAACAATCGATTTCTTCTTCTTTTCTTTGCTCCAATTAGATCATTTTCTTGAATTTATTCAATTTCTCTCTTTTTTTTCTGTTTCTGGTAATTTTTCATCTTTCGATTATTTCAATGAAATTAGGGATTTTTTCTATTTAATTATTGTTTAAATTAGGGTTCAACGGACTCCTATTCAAGACTCTGTGTTGTGTGTGTATGTGAATCATAGGAATTCTCAAGAGCAGGAAGCGCAATCTTCGCCATGTCCTCAAGAACAGTTGTGGTATCCTTTATCTATCTCTCTAAATCATTCTTCTTCGCATACTGTAACACCCAACAATACCTCTTCTGGTAGCTTCAGTTTATATAAAGGGTCGGGTCAAATTGTATAGTGGGTTTGGTGTTTCGGTTGGGGTAATTTCACTGGCGGGTTTTTTAATAAACAAATGTTAATCTCTGGTCTTGTTTTAGTTTGATTTGATGCATTTTTTTATATTTGATGTTGTTGATGATTGAGTCATTTTGTGCACAAGAAGATTATTAAGGTGAAAAATGATATGGGACTTGTAGTTATGTGCATTTTGTGGCAATTGACTAAGCGAGTGTTTCTTGGTTCTCTCCGAGAAGCTAAGGTTGAAAGGTTGAATGAACAATCATAGAGGCAGGGCATGGAGATTTTGTTTACTATTACCATTTATAGGCTGGAATTTTTTTTTCCTATTCGTATAGGTTGAGCAAGAGACAGATAAAGTGTATTCCCAAATTACTTTAATGCCATAATATGATGTAAGAGTCAATGTAGTTTCTTTATATTTTTTATCTGTGTTTTCTGGTTCATTTGAAGTTTGATGATTTTAAGGTGTGACTTATTTGTGAATGTTAATTTCTATTTTGTAACCATTTTTTAATTCCTTTTTAGTGTTTAATGAGACTGTGCGTTACATGCTCCAAATCTTGTCAGAAAATGGATTTAAATGATACATAAATGGCAAGTTTTGCACTGAAATAGCAAAAAATGTCATTTTTGGTTAAATTAAACTTTCATAAAAAGTTTAAGAGCCAAATTGAACCTTATTTCAAAAAAACAAAACTGGGAAGTAGAGAGGCAATGTAGCTCCATCATTCCGTATCTTTTTTCAGTGGGTAGAGGGATGTGTTCAAATTTCATGAAGCCACATGTCAACATATTGCAACATGACTTGTAAAGCTCAGCTTTATATATTTATGGATGGCGATAGACGTGGGCAGCAATAATTCCAATTTTGTCCTTACTAATTTTTTTTTGAATTTTATTTTATTTTTTGAAATCTAAAACCTAAGTTGTAAACGGGTGAATCGATCATGTAAGGATTTAAACACCCGTAGCCTGTAAATTTTCTTTTTTTGAAATCTAAAATCTAAGTTACACATAGGTGAACCCATCGTGCAAGGATTTAAATATCTGTATCATGTAAAAATTTTTTTATTGAATCTAAAACCTAATTGCACATGAGTGAATCCATCGTGCAAAGATTTAAACACCCGTAGCCTGTAAAAAAAAATTTTGAATCTAAAACCTAATTACACATGGTTGAACCCATCGTGCAAGGATTTAAACACCCGTAGTCTATAAATTTTTTTAATAATAAAATAAATTTTGTATTTATTTATTTTTTTTTGAATTTAAAACTTAAGTTGCACACGGGTTAACCCGTTGTACAAGAATTTAAACATCTGAAATCTGTAAAAAAAATTTTAATAATCTAATAAAAAAAAAGTTTAAATTAAGAGCATAATAATCTTTCTATCATAGATCGCGATGAACTGTAGCATCGCCACCGGCGACATAAATCTTTATCCTATATTTATATAGATTTATATGCATTCAACCTACATAACCTTAGAATAAGGCTAACAGAGAGAAGTTCTTGATCTGCGAACCTAAGATAACCAATGGATAATTGACACATGGCTAACAAGCAAATTCTCTGGTAGAAGGAAGGAAACAACGTTGAAACTGCAAAAATTGAAAAATATAATAACAGGCCTTGTCTCTTTGTAGCATCAAAAGAAGAAGAGGAAACAAACAAAAAGCCTATATCTGCTATATTTTTTAATATGTATTTTGCCTCAAAGTCTCCTTTTACTCTTTATCCAATGTTGGGGATAAAACTTTAACTAAAAGTAATCTCAAGTTCTCACCCTCTTTTCATCATCATCTTCTTCTTTCTTTTCTTGGTCTACAAGGAGAAACCATGGCTGGAGCCTTAATAGGAGATTCATTTCTCTCTGCTTTCCTTCAGGTTTTGTTTGATCGGATGGCTTCTCGCCAGGTTCTTGACTTCTTTAAGAATCAAAAGGTCAATCACAGGCTGTTGGAGAAGTTAAACATAACTGTTAATTCTGTTGATGGAGTGCTTAATGACGGAGAAGAGAAGTATGTTACTAGACCAATTGTGAGAAGGTGGCTTGATGATCTTAAAGATGATGTATATGAAGCTAATGATCTGCTCGACAGAATTCAGTATGAAGTTTTGCGATCCGAGATGGAAGCTGATTTCTCTGAGATTAGCACGGATCAGGTGCGAAAATCTTTGTCTTTTAATTCATTTAAAAAGAATAACTAGAGCTTCGAAATATTCCTGAAAGACTGGAAAGCATTCTTGATAAACTTGAATATTTAGTTAAACAAAAGGATGCCCTTGGTTTGAGAGAGGTTATAAGAGAAAAACAACCACAAAGAACACCATCAACTTCTCTAGTTAATGAGCCTATTGTTTATGGTAGCGATGATAATAAAGAAGCCATAATGAAGTTGGTAGTAGAGGATGATGCAAACTGCAATAACCTACGCGTGATTCCCATCGTGGGAATGGGTGGGGTGGGTAAAACCACCCTCGCTCAGCTTGTTTATAATGATAGCAGAGTATGTGAGTGCTTTGATCTCAAGGCATGGGTCTGTGTTTCAAGGAGTTTGACATTTTGAAGGTCACACAGGATATTCTTGAAGAGTTCAGTAGAATGAAATGTGATACTGCTAATTTGAATCAACTTCAGGTTAAGGTCAAGGAAATATTGATAGGGAAATTTTTTTTGCTCATTTTAAATGATATTTGGACAGAAGATTATATATACTGATTGGGATATATTGCATACACTTTTAAATTTGGTGCAAAGGGAAGCAAGGTGGTTGTTACAACACACAATGCAAGTGTTACATCAATTATATCTGCTTCTTCAACTCTCTATCATCTGGAAGAATTGACCAATGATAATGGTAGGTTGTTGTTTACCAAGCATGCATTTGATGATGTAAACTTAAGCGCACATATGGATTTAATGGAAATTGGCAATGAAATAGTGAGGAAGTGCAAAGGCTTGCCTTAGCTTTAGAAGCACTAGTTGGTCTACTGCGTTTTAAAAGAAATGTTGGTGATTGGGAAAAAATTTTGAAATGTAACATTTAGGAGTTATCAAACAACATGATTCTGCCAACATTATGGTTGAGTTATCATTATCTCCCATCATATCTAAAGAGATGTTTTCCTCACTGTGCTATATTTCCTGAGGACTATGAGTTTAAGGAGGAGGAAGTAGTCCTATTGTGGATGGCAGAGGGTTTTCTAAAGGCAGAAGAGAGTCGACGAGTATTTTTATGATCTTGTATCAATATCATTTTTGCAACGATCAAATATTAATCAATCAACCTTCATCATGTATGATCTTACAAATAATTTGGCTAAATTTATGTCCGAAGAATTCTACTTCTATTTAGATGGTGATACTTGATTTAAGATCTCCAAAAGGGTAAGATATTCATCATATATAAGAACATTGTATTATGGTTTTAAGAAATTTAAGCCTCTCTATGAAGCTCAACATGTACGCACCTTCTTACATGTGGATGTTGTGCAATCGTAGGGTAGTCACATTGCTAAGTAACTAAAGATTTATTGCCAAAACTTGTGTGCCTGCGAGTTCTGTCTCTATCTCATTATAGCAGCATAACTTGTATGCCTTATTCGACTGGTAAATTGAAACACTTACGGTGTTTAGATCTCTCTAAAACATCAATCAGAAGACTGCATGTAGCTACATGCAGTTTATACTATTTGCAGACTTTGATATTAGCATATTGTGTATTCCTTGATGACTTACCTGTTAACTTCTTTATGCTAGTTAACTTATGCTATCTTGATATTAGTTGAATAGCTTTGGAAAATATGTCATCACCAATGGGCAAACTAAGAAAGCTCTAAAAATTGACTGATTTTATGCTGGGAAAAGAGAACGGATCTAGCATTAAAGAGTTAGAGAAGCTTCAAAATCTACAGGGTAAACTTTACACTTGGAATCTTCAAAATATTGTGGATGCTACCGAGGCTTTTGGAGCCAAAATGAAGGGTAAAAAGCACTTTAAGAAGTTAGAATTCTGGTAGGATGGAAATATTGCTAATGATTCTCAGCATGAAAGGCAAGTTTCAGAGTCACTGAAACCTCACACCAATTTTGAATGCCTTTTCATATATGGATATAGAGGTATAAGGTTTCCAGTTTGGTTGGGAGGCATTTCTTTTTCAAATGTGGTATCCTTAAAGTTGGATGGATGCAGATACTGTTTATCGTTACCACCACTTCGGTAGTTAATATCCCTCCAAAAACTGTCAATTTCAGACTTTGATGGTCTTGTGATTGTTGGTCTTGAGTTTTATAGAAGTTTTGAGCCCATGAAGAAACCATTTAGATCGCTCAGAACTTTGAAGTTTGAAAGAACGACAGCGTTGCTGGAATAGGTACCTTATATTGTTGGAGCCTTCCCTTTTCTCCAAGAACTATACTTAACAGAATGTTTGAACCTAAAAAAGTCCTTGCCTAATAAACTTCCTTCATTAACGACACTAGATATTAAAGAATGTCATAAGCTTCTGTCTTCATTTCCAAGGGCTCCAATGTTGAAGAATGATAAAAAATTAAAAGATGGGTGTTATCCCATATTGAAAAGAAAAGAAGGAAGGGGGCTAGTTGGTTTTGGTAAAAATTTGTTAATCCCACGTTGTTTTGTTACGAGAATGGGAGGAGTCTTTAAGGTTATAAATAGACTCCTCCCCCTCTTGGTTAAGTGTATGAATCACCATGTAGTATTTGGTGTACCATTAAAGCTATTAGCTATACTAGTAGAGAATTTATGAAAAATTCTCTTGGGTGTATACTTGAGCTTTTAGGTGTGAGTGAGAGTTAAATATTTTGTAGTGTGGTTGTAATAATTTTCTATATAGTAAATATTTTTCTCTTGGTTGTATTTTGACAACGCCCATGATTTTTCTCCAGTTTGGGAGTTTTTCACGTTAAATTATTGTGTGTTTCTCTGTCTTATTTTTTAAGTATTTTTTTTCTAGTTATGATCTTGGTGGAGGAAGGAATTTGTTGGAATGTAAGGGGTTTATTTTCCCCAATAATTGGTATCAGAGTCGATGGTTCGATAACGAGCTTGCAGGCGGCATAGGAATTTCTTTAAAATTCTTAGTATGCTCTGTGGTTGCGGCTTTGTCTAATCTTCTACAACAGAAAAGATTTTTTAGAAATTGTTGTGATCTAACTGGAGGTCCTTTAAATACGGTATTGTGTTTATTGAGTGTGGTATTGTGTAAGTAAGTGCAGCCAAGAAAGTTTTGTCACAAAGGCAATAATCGCCTAAAGAGATTAGGACTTAAGTGGTACCATCTGTGTCCCCCCAATCTTTACTGAAGACTTTCTTAGTGCAATTTGTAGACACAATTGTTCACTCATTACAATTGTTCACTTATTATTCACGTGAGAGGTCACTGTAGCATGATGTACTGTGCATTGTTGAGCAAAAATGCACTTCAAAAGAAATATTGAGAGTGTTATGATTGTAACAATTTGTCATATAGTGAAAATTCTCTCGGGTTGTCTTTTGAGGTGGAGAAATTTGATGAGGTTGTTCATATTGACTTGTAGCGAGATGAAGTCAATGATAATCAACCTGGTTTACACAAGAGTTTGCAAGGCGTGGGTAATCTTGGCACCTAAAGAAAAATTGCCAGTGGAGCGGGGTTAGGCAAATTGCTCCAAAATCAGTAAATGGAGATGTTGATATTGTTGTCAGCAGTGAGTCTCTTTTCTCCATAAGAGACTGGATTATCCTTTTGGCATGATTTTTAATTTCCAAGAGTTGCCATGGAAAAGGATGTGTTACTGCTAGCGGGTCCATAAGTTTTCACACTGGCACTAGCTTGGTATAAATGCGAGGTGTGTCGTGGAAAGGATGTAGATGGCTGAGGAACTCTCCGAAAAACCAAGTGTGAGGGTTGCACCATAAATTTCGACATGAGCCGAGGTGAAATTCTTAGAGTTGGTGAATTCCAAGTGTGTATACTCATATGGTGGAGTATGACAATTCTTATTTTTCTAGAATTGTAACTGTCATAGCTAATAGTGTTATATGAGGTAACTTTTGTTCTTTTAATTTTTTATCATGGTGGAGATTGTTGAAGAATGATAAAAAATTAAAAGATGGGTGTTATCCCATATTGAAAAGAAAAGAAGGAAGGGGGTTAGTTAGTTTTGGCAAAAATTTGTTAATCCCACGTTGTTTTGTTGTGAGAATGGGAGGAGTCTTTAAGGTTATAAATAGACTCCTCCCCCTCTTGGTTGAGTGTGTCAATCACCATGTAGTATTTGGTGTACCATTGAAGCTATTAGCTATACTAGTAGAGAATTTATGGGAATTTCTCTTGGGTGTATACTTGAGTTTTTGAGTGTGAGTGAGAGTTAAATATTTTGTAGTATGGTTGTAATAATTTTTCACATAGTGAATATTTTTCTCTTAGTTGTCTTTTGACAACGCCCGTGGTTTTTCTCCAATTTGGGAGTTTTCCACGTTAAATTATTTTGTATTTCTCTGTCTTATTTTTCAAGTATTTTTGTTCTAGTTGTGATCTTGGTGGATGAAAGAATTTGTTGGAATGTAAGGGGTTTATTTTTCCCAACATCCAACTATTCGTATGATGATTTTCGAGGATCAATTTTGTTGTGTGGGAATAAGTGAATTGCCTTTAGGTTTGCACATCCTCCAAGCAGATGCCAAGTTTAGCTCTTCAGATGTACTGGTTGAGAGAGCAATACAAGCTTACTGTCATGACCCAAGCCTAGGAGTCATGACCGGCGCTAGGGAACGAAAATTCACACGAATCCGAAACCCGTAGCAAGCCTTAAACACAATTTACACATCAAACAAACATATAAAAATACCTCAAAATTAAAACTGTTAATAATATAATGAAATCTCCATAAATAATAAATAAATAAAATATTTTACAAACATTCAAATACACTATCTTTGTCACTACTAATAAAGTGTACTACAACAAATACGTACTACTACTGCAGTGTCTATAAATACATGAAAGTTTATATTAAAAATCTACATAAGTCAGCCAGGGAAGAAAGAGTCCAACGAAGAGTAATACTAAAAAAGGTCTGACTAGAAGAATCCTACAAAATAATTGAGGAGGGGTCAGACCTCACTGAATGAATTATTATTATATATATGCACGCAACCTAATGACACAGACATTCAAGCATCAAGATAATAATAATTATATATTTATATTTATTTATTTTATACATGCATTTCATACAGATGCTCGAAATCACATTTCATGTCAAAACAATTAGATGCAAAGAGATTTAGGTGGAAGATCGGAGCAGAACCCTAAATTGTCTGTAACCTCAATCACTGTATCTCACTAGCCAACAAGCTTTCTTAAATTCCAAAAAAAAAAAATATTTCTCTTATCCAGTTTGACAGTTGACTAGCCCTAAGACCCCTGGTCAATCGAGCGACAGCAGTCTCACTGTCAGCATGACTGGCCCCGAGACCCTAGTCCATCGAGCTTCAGCAGTCACGCCACTCTCACTCCACAATTCTCAATAATAAAATTTCCATATCACAAATCATATTATTTCACACTAATAAAATTTTATAGCCTAGCATCTAGCGTATTATTGCACAATAATCCTAGTGTAGCCTACTAGGTAACATGTTTTACGACTATCCTCCAAAATATTTATATTATAATTAATATAATGAAATTCATGTTAAAACATGACAACATCTATTATTCACAATTATATATATGAAAGCGTATCAATAAAAATTAACAATAATAAATAACATTTAATGCAATATAGCATAATAAAATTATGTTTATTCGAAATATGGATATTGATGACACATTCTACATGCAATGTATATATATAATAATAACTCACAGGTGTACTCTCCTCTGTAATAATTTGACTAGCTCTGACCCATAGACCTCAGTCTCGACCTGGCTAAAAGAAAAATAATTAGAAATAAATAATTAGAAATAAATTCCTAATTTTAATACTTTAGAGATTTCTAAAGAACGACTCGATCTAGGATACGACTCTACTAAAACTCAAAATTCAATATAACCCCGATGTCATGTTATACGAGAAATCTACCAAAAATTTGACAGAATCTCCATTGTAAAATGGACATCTCTCTACAAAAGTAGAGTCGTTCCTGCACGCAAACACACTTCAAGATATTCATAGATCAATTTCTCAGGTTGGGCCTCCAAACTACAATTATTGTCCAACCGAGAACCAACACAATCCACAATCAATAAAACAATATAAATTCCAATAATTCACCAAAAATCATAAAAATTTATTTAAATACCACAATTCAATTTATTTACATAATAAAACATAAAAGACATTTATTTCCAAAATAAATAATAGAATTTTAATTTATAATTAAATTTCATTATTAAAATACATTCTTTCAAATTTTGTAATTAAATAGCATTAATTACAAATAATTATTAAAATTATTAAAATATATAATAAACATAACCAAAAACTCATTTAAACTTAAAAATAATAGACAAAATTATTATTCATATATTTTTTCGAAATTTACTAATAATTAGCTAAATACAGTAAATAATTAATAAAAATTATTTTAATACTATTTATTACTCAAAATCTATCCAAAACATAATAATTAACCATAATTTCAACTAAAATATAAAAATTACTCATTTATACTAATTTTTCCAAAAATTCAATTTTTACATAAATCTTCAAAAATTCTACACATAATTTTAATAAACTTCCTTCATGAAGTTTAATCTACATAATATATAGAATTTATTAAAAATATAAAAAAAAAAAAATTCCGACCCTATCTCCTGTAAAGACATAAGATTTATAGGTAATGCTGCGGAGGCATGGAAGTGGCAAAAATCCCTATCTCCCATAAAGACATAAGATTTATAAATACCCAAACAAAATTAGAACCAAAAACAGAAAACTCAAACGCACAAAATTGATAACCTTATAAGAGATGGGAATATGTTCACACTTGGGAAATAGACACAAAATCTATCTTCTGATTTTTTACGAACAAAAATGCCTTCTCTCCAAACATCATTCCACCAAACATCAACAGCAGTCCTGACATTAAAACCCCATGATACTCGACCTTCGTTAAACTTTGGGCAAGGGCGGATGATAGGCCTTCCACAAACACGGAACCCCAATTGGTCAGAAACTACAACTCTGGTTGTTAAAACCCATTCCTGCACCAAAAAGGAAATATATTAAAACAACTAAAAAGAATCATTTGCATCCTACCTATATTTTCCCAAGACCAAAAGCAAACACATGAAGATTTAAGAAGATACAGACCTCTAAATTGTTAGCTTCATTATCTGCATCTTCAATATCTTGATATCTTTCCTTCACCTTGTATTTTTTCATCTTAAGTATCAAAGCCCTAAACCAACAGCCCCTAATCCCACTATCCTGAGAAAGCACTTCAACTTCAGAACCAATTTTTAGATGCAGAAGAGGACTTTGCTTGCCCTTAGTTGTGGACAAAGGAGCAGCAGATTCTCCTTCTGTTAAACCACAAATCTCTGTTGGACTATTGTTTAAATCGTGCACATCGACATCCACTGCATCCATTGGTTGTTTGGCATCAGCATAAAAATTATCTTTTCAAACGGCGAAGCCTCTTCAAAGGCCTCGTCTCAGAATCATCGTTGACATTTGTTTCCAGTCTCAAGGCATCGTCAAAATGCTGATAATGTGTCTGATCCATAACAAAAGAAACCATACCAAACAATTTCCTGTTTCCAATAACCTTTGACTTGTGTAATATCGAAGGGTCTGATATCATCATTCGCAAACTGCTTGTAGCAAACAAATGGATTCAACATCATGTGCCTTGCCTCCTTAAGATACTTCTCAAAAGGCTTAAGGACCTACATGTATAAATCTAAAAAGAAAGAAAAAGCAACAAATCACGATTGAAAAAATATATGGTTTAATCCCTCCATTGAAACCCTTTTGCTTTCCATAGAAAAATCAAATGGGTCCGTCAGAAGAAGAAAGAAATCAACAAAACCAGCAATACCCATATCAAAAACACAAAAAAAAAAAATTCTCAATTTACAAAAGCTTTTTAAGACTTCGCGAGCGAGCTGAGCTGAGCTCTCTTTAAGACTCTACAAGTCATCGGCTCTAGACTCACTAGACGTGGTTCTGTCTCCACTGGCAGTGAAGTCGTAGAGCGAGCAAGAGAGAGAGACGCATTGATTGTTCAAAATTAAAATAATAAACTAAAATTTTAGCTAAATAATTTTTTCCTTTCATTAGTGAGTTGTTTAATTAATAACATTAATTTATTTTACCACTTCAGCATACTATATTTGCCATGTCAATTTGTCGGTACTTATTTCATCTGAAATTATCTATAAAAATATAGTTGTTACTAAAATTAAAATTGAAAAACTTTTACGAACTTAATTGATTGTTCGAAACTTTATTGTGAAAGCGGCAATACTATAGAGACCTTGAGTGTAAATAAGCTAAGATTATAATGATATTAAATTAAAATTATTATGATGTCATTTATATATATATATTTTAACTACTTGGAAGGGGAATTCCAACCTTCCCCTTTTACGCCTACCCGAGGATGGCACCAACCCATCCCTAGGCAGGTAGGCGTCATTTGTATAGACTAACATGGCCATCCACCAGTCAGATAATGCATTGGCATTTCGGGCACTCGCTGGTCGCTAGTCAATATCCAACATTTCTAAAAAATACTCTTCTGCATAAAAATTTGCAATCGTTACAAAGCACCTCGTACTCTCAGCCGACCGACTAAAATTACACCTTTCAAGTGTACAGTATTCCAAACATCGAGGTCCTTCATGGGGATTATAGCATAATGACAGCAAATTACATTTTAAATCTTGCACTAAGTTGAAATGAATATGCAGACAAAACGCCAGTAAATAAACAAAATCTCTGCCAAATAAATGGGTGGAATTCTAGAAAATATAGTCCTCATTCCAGCTTTACCCGATCCATGTCATTTATCACCCGTTCAAGCTGTAAAAAAGAGGGGGGATCATTACAGAAAATGGGCCAAATGGACAAAATAGAATCATAAAAAAAGAAAATACATACCTTGACAATTTGCCGCAAAAAGTAATCACCATACCGCTTCACGGGTTTTGAATCAACCACGTAAATCATGTCCTACAACCGAAAAGAAAATGTCATTTCCATGCAGCAGAGACCTCACAGGAAGAAAAACTAGCATACACAACATATTTACTAGGATGTAGCATTCTTAATTCAGATATCATTTCTATGTGATACATTCATTCCATGAGCTTCCATAAAAAATTGCAGCCAAATAGCATGTGAGCAGTGAAGCAAACACAATTGAAAATTATACGATTTAGAAATACCAAGTTCACAACTCTACTTCAAGCTTAAAAAAATAAAATCACCATAATTTCTATTCGCTACATCAGGCAAGTTAGCAGATTAGGCCAACTAAAGCTGACCACTTCTCATTATAAACGGCGACACTGGATTCCATATAATAATGTTGTCATAACACAGGCAAGATCACTAAATAAGAACTGACAAAAAAAAAATAGCATACATCATCAATGTAGAAATCCACATCAGCATTAGAGGTGATCTTTCCTTCAGAATCAACAGCATGAGTCTTGTGCTTGTATGTCATTAAGATAGTCCTGAGAGGCACAGCGGCAAATTAAATCAAGTCCAACAAAAAAGTTTCTGAAGGACACAAATCTGGAAAAGAAAAATCTGTACCTTAGAGTGGGTTCATCCACCTCCATGTAATTGGCAAGCTTCGCAAGGGATATGGTTGAATACACTTTTAGAAAGGTACGAACACCTGATAACAACTGTTGCTGCTTTACTTCATAAAGGAATAGCTTCAACTGCAGTCTGTAAGCATCCTGTGAAACATAAGCAGCATTAGTGAAAGATAAGCATATGAGCATGTAAAGATGAAAAAGGAAAGGAGAAAACTGGCCAATAATGTCAAAAATTTGCTCTTGTTATAGCACACTGACACTCACAGACATCCTAGTGCATGTAATATTAAACATGCAATTTTAAAAGCTGAAGTTGCTTCTAATGCAAATTACATTGTAGCATTAAACATATGTCCAATTTCCAAGTCCACCAAAAGAGAATAATATCATCCCATCTGTGCTTTTACTATCATTATTTTATACGATCTCTGATTTTTACAACAAAGTTTCCCTCCACAGCTATTTTGCAGCCCTTTTCCACTTCTTTTTCTAGCAGCATACATATTCAGCTTCACTATTTCTGTACCGAATTACAGCAACATAGCATAACCAGATAACTTTAGCACCATAATGCTTTTATTAGCTTCATAGATCAACCTCATTCGTTTCTCCCTCATAATATGGAAATTAACTTCTAGGAGATCAACAGAAACAAGGGTATCAAACAAAGTTATGCACTTGCATTCAACATTTTCAAGCCTGGTCATATTCCATGGATGGTGCATACCTGGTTATAGTTTACCAGAGGCTCTTCAAAACTAGGAGATGAGGGTGTAATGAACTTAGGGCATGCATATGAGAAGAGCTCATCATATGCGGCAAATGCTTCATCATCGTATTTTTGCATGCGAATCATCTTTTCACCATATTTCTCCCTCAATTGAGAATTCACAGTCTCCTCAACAAGCTTTACTTGGGGGCAAAGTGAGAGGCAGATCGCCAGCAAGGCATACATCTGTTCATTCTTCTTCAGAATCTGATCATACTGTGGAGATTTCTGATGATACTGCTTAGTCTTGTATATGTACAGCAAAATTTTATTGAACTCACGAATAGCATCCACATACCTTAAAAAATTAAGAAGGTTTGACAAGTTTATTCAACAATGTGAAAGATCGTGTATAGACAAAACTCAAAAGAAACACAGGAAAGAAAATAACATAAAAATGGCTTTCAATGTCCTTGATGGGGATGGGTTGGCAGTGAATAAAGAAGGAGTCAAGCTTCAAGGAGAAACCATATGTCCACAAATTTTAACACATTGATATACTTTACGTTACAGTAACTGCATTGTACCCAAAAGGAAATTATACTTCATATAACCTTTCCACGCATAAGACATCATTTGATTTGGTAGAGAATTCACATATAAACAAATGATTTACTCATTTATAAGATGCAGTTATCCACATAGAACAGGGATTGGAACTTTATAAAAGGCCTACATTCCTTTAAACATTTTATTAAAAGGAGAAGAAGATACAGAAATATAAGTGAACAAATCATCAAATGCACATACCTCCGCAACATAAGATTAGCAAAACCATAATGATAAATTGTAGTGATGTGGCTTCCTATAACAATTGTGTAAACACCTTGTTGACTAATGTCAATAGGAAGCAAGCACTTCAGGCCAGTATGGTAGTCACCCAAAAGGCAATGAACTCGCAACAAACCAACCATGCTAAAATATCCCAGCACCTTCAAGACATTACTTCCACCACTGTAATCATACCCATCAGTTGCAGTAAATTGTTCAAGTCCTTCCTTCTCCCGCTCCAATATCTCAACGATGCTTGACTTCTCAACCAGTGCTTGCAAGAAGTTGAGCACTCCATACACATTCCATGCCTGTCATAAATCAATTCTGTAATTCCAACCAAATATACACACAAAAATAAAGGTTATATATTCGTGCCACAAGCGTGGTTGCCTATGTACAGGTTTTTATCATAATAGAAAAGACCAGCAGTCTAACATTCCCAAATTTTCCCATCCCCACAAACCAAACACTCCATTCAATCAAATCAACAGCACTTCAGCCTTGTTTTAAATAAATACAGAGCAAGAGTTCAATAGAAATCTTGCATTTATGTTGAAATGCCTTGTTTTTCTAAGTTAAAAAAGTTGAAAACCCGAAACTTTTCAGACGAATCAACACAAACAACAATGAAAGACATACCTGATCATTTTGCCTCAGTAGAGCAATCTCTTGCTCAGTCTTATTCTTCATCTTAGCTCTATACTGACAAAAGCTCTGAAACTGATAAACAAACTCATCCACCATGTCCCAAAGCCATTGATTCGGCAACTGCATATTCACTACTCCATGCAACACCACCTATTCGAGTCGCGCACAAGCATAAAAACATTACAAAGAATTAAATGCGGAGAGTAATTAACAAATATAATCAAAATTAACAATAATTAGCAAACAATACCTGAAAAAGGCTACAATAATTATCCCAGCTATCAATCCTCTGCTTAAGAGTAGGCGATAAACGTGCATAGAGATGGCGAAACCACATCTCACGGTAGAGAAGACAGAAAACGTGATCGTTATCAACGTAGTGAGCAACGGCATCAACAGACGGCCAAGGAGTTTCTTTGAAGAGCCGGTCCGACAAGGTTTGGAAGGAGATTTCGTACATCTGGTGGATCTCGTACACATTTTTCTCTCTTATGTGGCGGTAGAGATGAACCACGAAGGATTTCACAGAATCCGGAACGAAGTTAGGATCGTAACCTAGCTGTGAACCGCTTTGGTCATCGGCAGCCGCAGTAGTGGTTTCGTCGTAGTCGTAGCCGGCGGACATGGCTGGTGGTTTTCGTTAATTAATTTAAGATTTGGAAGTTACTCTCGTCTGTGTGCTTTTCTGAAGTGGCTGTGTGGAGCGAAGGAAAGGCTGAGGTGAGACTAGGGTTTAGTGAAGAACAGGGCCAATGCTGTGGGCTTTCCACGTTTGGAGCTCTTTGAGATCATTAGGCCCATGAATCATAGGATTTTCTTAAAAAAGAGGTAAATTATATTTTCCCCACATATTTTATCACATTACCATACTTCATATTTGATATTTAAAAAAATACTTATTTATCTCTGATATTTATTCTTTTTAGCACCCATTAATCTTTCTGTAAAGAGAAAATAGTATAAGAAAAAATAAATATCAAAGATGAATAAATATTTTTTCAAATATCAAGGATAAAGCAATGTAATGTGACAAAACACTTGATGAAAAATGTAATTTACCCAAAAATAAAATCCAAATCACATGTATTACCATTCAAGCAAAACTACAACAAGAAACAAAAGGTTTAGCTCTTGGTTGGTTGCATAAGTGATTTCAAGAAAATTTCATTAACATTGTTGCACATCCTTCTGTTTAATTATTATTATTGTTTGGTTGATAAGAAGTTATGCCCTTTTTTCTTAACTAGTGTTCTGCTAATGTTAAATTTGGAGCCTATAGATTTTAGGAAATGTGTTGCACCAGCGATCTTCCATAGCTAGCAATGTTCAGAAAATTCCAGATATGCTACAAGCAGAACACAAAATTCAGTCGGTCTCAATAGCTTTGTGAGCTATAGCTGCTTTCTTTTCCGTGGCTTCAAGGTATTTTTTTTTTGGGGTGACTTCAAGGTTACAACACAAAAAAGATGCATTGTTATCGAATTATATACAACCTAAGATGTATGATACCTAAAAAGGGGGAAGCGCAACAGGCATTACAGTCAAATGGACAGCATCCCAGCCCCAGAATCACTTTTGTGAATTCAATGTTAGTACCAAGTTAGGTATTGAGAAGCGAAAATTGAAATCCATCCCCTGCAGATGATGCCTCTCGAGGAAACTCCGTTATAAGTATGCCTACCTACCAGATTTACTTGTTTGCAGGATCATACCTTCTGCCTGTTAGAAGTAGCACGGGTCATATGAGATGTTTCTGAGTAAGCCTCAGGTTCATCTTCATCATCAGAAGATAAGAGAGATGACCCCATCCATGCCCTAAAACCCTCAGTAACACGCCTTTCTACCTCAGGTGTGACTTGCAAAGTGTTCGCTTCTAACATTTCCAGACCAACATTTCTGCCACCAAAATCACCCTCATCCAGAACTGTAGCTGCTCTCCTCCTCAAAAAGTAGGCAGTTCCCCCATATAAAATAACCAGCCCCCATGTGGAAAACTCATAGCACCAAAACAAAGGTAAAGAGCAACTACTCCCCAGTGTCAGGAGGCTTGAACCAAGAAACAGTGCAAGAAGACCAAAGATGATGGCAAAGACAATATTCAAAATGGACAGACAACGAACTCCACCTGCATATATCACATAAATAGACACAAGGAGCTCAAATTAATAGACAGCTTAGCTAAGTAAACCACCGCTTGTCATCTAATATAACAGAGCAGCAACATGATTGCAATGTAAGGTGATATCAACAAATACTCTAACTTCCTTTTTCCCCTGCTATTCAGCATGATGGGGACTAACAAATTTGAGATAAATGAATAAAGGGCATTAGACCTGTACCAAGATTTGAATCTAACTAGAGAGTTGTAAAGCTAATCTTCCACAGTCAAAAACACTGAGAGCAAACATTTAACTTATTCTGACTAATTCTTCTGTTTGCGAGGACAATGCAATTCATTTATCATTTTCTTATCAAGAAGCTAAATTGAATAGAGAGAATTTGCTGAAGGTAGCTTTTTTTTTCTCTCTCTGCATCAATCTTGACAACCACTCATTCATTAAACCTCATCAAGATTTCCAATGCCACTAGTCTGTTTAAATGCTTTCAGTTTTCATGCCTTTTTGATATGATGTTTATTTGGCTATGGTTTTGAAAAAGTTAAAATAGAGTTGTGCATGAAAGCATAACCAGACATGATGAACTTGGGTAATGATGGAGAGATTACCAGTGACAGTAGTCTTATAAAAGTCCTAGGTAAAAAGAATGAGAAAAATAACAAAAATTCATTGAAATCATTCGCTGATCATTACAAACATCAGTGCATTGCTTGCATCTCATCAAAGCCTTTCAGTTCTTGTGTGCACTCAGATATCAAAACACGTAGTAAAAAAGGTCACCACATCTCTTACGATTCAAAGGCAACACATATGCACACATGCTACTAATGCAATGCAATACAAAGAATATATTGTTAATTTCCTCTAAATCATTCCTCTCTGATTTTTTCCTCAAACTACAAGTTTTATTTTTAATCTTGGGGCCAGTACTGAAGGTATCAACAAAGTGTTAACCACTATACTATAATTCGAGAGCAATAGCAGAAGCCAACACTTCCAACAACAAACTACAACATCAAAAACAGGTATCATGGAATTATTTCCTTAACCCTTGATTATTATTTATGCTAGGGCCTCATTTTTCAAAACCACCCCTCCGCCAGATTATGGATGGACCTGTCAAGCAAGGCCATAATCGAGTCACAAAATTAGAACATACCCCTTTTTGAAGCACAGTAATTATTTTCAACCACCCTTAAGCATCCATGTCTTGCTGGAGCAGAAAAAGCAACCATTATCCCTGCATCATGATTCACGAATAGAACCATGAGATACTGAATTTTAATTCCTCAACTGTGATTGCTAAAACAAAAAGGCAACACATATCAATATGTTTTATTATTACACTCAAGTTAACCGAATTCAAGTGTACTTTTCAAATAATATAATTCAAACAGCACAATCTGAAATATTCCCAAAAAAAAAAAGCTCCTCGCCTTTCTCTTTGTAAAAGGAGAAACACAAAAGGATTTACATCTCTATTAGTCAGATGTCTAAATAGTGCCAAGATAAGCAATGGTTCAATCTATACTCCATGACCATGAGAACTAAAACAAGCAAGAAAAGCAAGGCTCCATTTTGCAACTTTTACTTGGCTAAACATTTCTTGATGTTACATAACTACATCTTCATACCATACAACCAAAAAGACTACCCGTGAAACTCCATCACATTCTTTGTAACACTCGACACATTGTTAAACAGGATCTGATAAAAAACCAGTCATTTTCAAATCAATGCATAGAATTCTGAAACACATTGCCAGATGCACCAAGTAAAAGAGATATTACTTGGCAATCATCAACTTAAGCAAACAGAGGCATAGCACCCAAATTTCTACTTTCTTCTAATTCTCTCAGCTTATGGCCTTGTTTGGATAATCATTTGCAAGTATCCCTTTCAACAGAGATCTTGCAAAATCACATCAAAGACGCATTGTTTGGAATGAATCATTTCATGAGTCGAATTCTTGCAAAATTGTGTCGCTTATCACATGATTTTAATTCTCTAAAAATGATAACCATTAACATGAGAATTGACTAAGAATTCAAATTGAATCGAATAGTTGCATTTTTTAGAGATTAAAAATACTGTGTCATGACATGAATAGTTGCAAGAAAAAGAATGATTTACCCGCACAAAGATAAGCAGCTGACACAAAGAAAATAACAGCAGAAGGAATAAACACAACCATCCAATAATAATCAACAGTCTCCTGATCCGTAAGATAAAATGCACCAGGAAACAGATCCGAATCACCACCACCACCTTTCGTATTAATTTGCAACGGCTGGAGTCTCTTGTCACTACAAAACGGCCTCTTTCCACTATCACCAGGAAACACAATCTTCAAGCTAACAATTGTGCATGCAAGAATCAAGAAACAAATGGCGGCTAAAGTAGACACTAGTACTGGCCTTTGAAGCTTGATCCATGCTTTATCTTCTTCACGAAGACTCTCGTATTCGTGCTTCGGCATGAATGCTTGACGCAGAGCGTCGCTAATTATCGCCATTTCCATCTAATAAGAGATTAATTAAAAAAAACAAAGATTTTCACAAGGTGAATGAAAACAAAAATCACGTGAAAGGAATCACAGCTAGGGTTTCCAAATGAACAGTGAAACCCCGAGTTCAATTTAATGGAGGAAATGGATAGATGGATTGATGTATATTTTTTTTAGAGGATAAACGACTGCAGACAAAGATGGGATGGAAAAGAAGAGTTGGAGTGTTGCTGTCTCGTTGGTGGCACTACGCCGTACGTTGCTGGTGATTGGCGGTTTTTTAAACGGCGGCGAGTGCTGTTCGAAGCGGCTGTGCAATTCGTATGCCAACTGCCAGGTGCCAACATTACTTTATCGAAATTTTATATTGCTGCCAGCTGGGCGCTGCTCTAATGGATAATTATAATAATAATAACTTAATTTTTAAAAATAACAAATAATTAACTTAAAATTTGCTTAATTCATATAAATTTTATAAAATTTATTTGTAAATCTAAATGAATATGTTTGGTTCAAATAAAAATTTTGTAAGATTTATTTTGAATTCTAACTTTTTAATTTTATAAAATTATTTTAAACTAAATCAATTTTTATTAATAACATATATTTAATATAAATAAATTTAAAATTTATTTTAAAATAAATTCTTTATAAAATTGAATCAAACAAGAGGTTAATATATTAAAAAAATAAATATAATAAAAAAATAATAACAATAGAGAGTAATAAAATAGTAATATCTTTTTAAGGACATTTTTAAATGTAGAATTCGATTAAATTTATTTTACATTTAAAGAAAGTATTGTGATTGCAATATCATGATTATTTTATAAAAATATATTAAATTTTAATAATAAATTTATTTTACATTTGAAGAAAAACAATAAGATTTAAGGGTTTTACTTTCACTCTTCGGCTAAAATTGTAACTTCGTTGTTAAACCTTAAATATATTAAATTTAAATAAAAAATTAATTTTACATTTGAAGAAAATAATAAAATTTAAGGGTTATGCTTTCACTCTTCGCCTAAAAATGTAACTTCGTAGATAAACCTTCGCCATTGCGAGAATATAGCGATTTTAAACCACTTTGTTACCTTTTTTTTTGGTAAATATTACAAGGCAAAAGCAACCAATCTGCACAGGCATTTGACTCTCTTTGTTGATAAACACATCTAACATCCCAGTTATCATGAATGAGGTTGGAGATGGAACTGACTAGTTTACTGCAATTACCAAAGACTTGAACCTCCCTGTTAACAGCTTCAACTGCTAAGTGACAATCTGTCTCAATTATCAATTTAGAAAAACCTCTATGTTGCGCAATCTGCAAACCTATAAGAATGGCATGAAGTTCCGCCTCCAGCGAAATGCACATCCCATAGTTCTTTGAAAAAACAACGATCCAATCACTATTATGGTTCCTAGATAAACCACCAGCACCAGCACGCATGGATTGAGGAAAGCAACACCCATCTGTATTCAATTTAATAGTATGAGTGTCAGAAGGTTTCCAAATCTTGGGAATCTAACAAGGGACATAAGAAGCAGGCAGAACAACACTGCGCTCATAGGCATTGCTAATCTCCTTACTCCTGAGAATAATGGTAGATAGGGCTTCTTCCAGAGGCATATCGACCTTCTCAAAAACTAATTGGTTCCTCGACTGCCAAATGAGAGATAGGGACACCCCGAAAATAAGACGCCACTCAGAGTCATGATCACCTCTACCTTTGCAATTTAAATTCGCAGCGAGCCACTCCTCAGTACACAAGTTATAGAAGTTCGGGATTATTTGGGTTACTGACATTCTATCCCAAATTTTTTAGACTATTGGACAATCTCGCAGGGCGTGGATCACAGTTTCATCATCAATACCGCACTTAGGACAAGCAGGAGAAGGCAAAATCTTCCGATTGAAGCACATAAGGGAGGTAGGAATTCTTCCACGACTGACCAACCACAAGAAATTTTTAATTCTCCGTGGGCCTTTCCATTTCCAGATTCTGGACCAAACAGGATTATGAATGGCAGAGGAATGATCTTCAAATAGATCATGAGCAGATTTTATTGAAAAATTTTCAAACGGAGAGAAGTTCCAGTAAATGCTATCTTGACCACTATTCATTGTTGGCGGAAGTATATTGGACAGGCGCAGAATAGTATAATGTGGAAGTAAGTTATGCAGTTCCTCCTAATTCCATTAGCCAGTAGAATTGACATAAGAAGCAACAGACCGGACTCTAACCTCCTCAGAGATATTTCTTAAAGCAATAAACTCGAGCGGATCCATGCCTTCAATCCAATTATCAGTCCAGAATTTGATGAGAGTACCATCTCCAACATTCCAAGAGATACCTTTAAGAACCAAGTCCCAAGTCTAGCACAACCCTCTCTAAACATTAGAACAACCACTAATAGCTTTCAAATGGTTTATAATGTTGCTCATCTTCAAGTACTTGCTCTTTAAAATTTGAACCCAAAGCGCATCTGGGTTGGTCATAAACCTCCAACCAAGTTTCATTAGAAAACGCTTATTCATATCTTCGGCTCTCTTCAAACCCAAACCACCATTGCATTTCGGTTTACACACATCATCCCAACTAACTAAATGCAGCTTTCTACCATTTTCTGATGAGCCCCAAATAAAATCTCTGACCACCCTATCAATCTCTTTACAAGTACAAATGGGAAATTTGGCTGAAAGCATAGGGTAAATTGGCATAGCTTGGTGGACAGAGTTAGCCAAAGTGACCCTACCTGCCATGGACAGATTTCTAGCCTTCCACCTTGAGAGCTTAGACTTAATCTTCTCAACAGTGTTCTTAAAAGAAAATATGTCAATTCTACCTTGGATAATATTAGCACCTAGATATTTCCCAATATTATTTGTTTTAGAAAAGCCCAAACTAGAGCAGATATCTGAGGCAATAGAATGATGGATATTCTTTGAGAAGAAAATTTTAGTTTTATCTCCATTAACTCTTTGGCCCGAAGAAGCACAGAATTGCTTAAGGCAAGAGTGGATGACATTTTCTTATTCAACTGAAGCCTCCGAAAATAGAAGTAAATCATCAGCGAAGAACAGGTGCAACAACAAAGGGGCATTACTGCTAATTTGAATCGGATGCCAGCTATCATTATAACAAAATAGTTGATCAAATGAGAAAAATGCTCCATACAGAGAACAAAAAGATACGGTGAGATAGAGTCACCTTGTCTAATACCTCGAGAGGGAAAGAAGTTAACAATAATCTTACCATTCTAAACAGCATTCATACTAGCTGAAGTAATGTAGATCATGATTCCAACAATCAAATTTGTTCTGAACTCGCAAGCATGAAGAGAATCAACAATGAATTCCCACCGAAGTCTATCATAGGCTTTTTCTAAATCGACTTTAATAGCCACAATACCCCTCTTTCGGTTCCATTTTTGCATAGAGTTCATAACCTCCTGAAAGACAATTACATTATATGTTATCTGTTGCCCAGGCACGAAGCTACTTTGGGTCTGGCTCACAAGCTTAGCCATATAACTCTTCAACTTGCTGACAATGACCTTTGTGATGACTTTGTAGGCAACGTTGCAAAGGCTGATAGGCCTCAACTAGAGCATAGTAGTAGGGTTAATGGTTTTAGGAATTGGAATGATATAGGTCTCGTTTAGTCTCCCATCAAGAATACTTGTATCGAAGAAATTCTTGACCATTTCATATAAATTATCTCCTACCACATCCCATTGGCATCGACAAAAAATAGGTTGAAGGCCATCCAGACCCAGAGCCTTATAAGGATGCATATCAAAGATAGCCTTTCTAACATCTTTTTTACTTACTTGACTATCCAAACACTTCAGATCTTCATCATGCAATGAAGGGAAAAGATTTGGCCAAGTAATAGGAGCAATGTAGTCCCCATCTTTAGAATACAAGTTGACATAAAAATCCTTCGCACGCTTCTTCATCTGCGCAAGTTCCGAAACCCAATCACCATCAATGTATAAATTTTCCACTTTGTTAAATTTATGTTTACCAACTGTGGAAGTATGAAAGTAGGAGGTATTCCGATCACCAAACTTCAACCATCTTTGACGAGATTTTTTAAACCAGATTATTTCTTCTTGAAGGAGAATCTATTCATACTCCAAAGATAATGCATCTTTAGCGAATTTTAACCTGTCGGAAGACCTGTACTCAAGAATCTAATCCATAGCTTGCAGAAGAGCCAAAACATCATTTTTCCGTTTTAAACACATTGCCAAAGGTCTTTTTGTTTCACACTTTAACCCGACTAACAAACTCGCTAGAGGTATCCATAAAATTTCCATTCCATCTCCAATTATCCTTAACACACTGCATAAAGCCTGCATGGGTTAGCCAAGCTGCTTGAAACCGAAACGGTCTTGTATTAGTAGGCGGAGGCGGAATGCCACACAAGTTCAGGAGATTTGGCCTGTGATCAGACTTGATTCTAGGAAGATGTCTGAGAATAGCTTCAGCATAAGTCATGCACCATGAGATTGACACTAAAGCCCTATCCAAATGCTCTCTGATACCATTCCTTTCTCAGGTGTGTCTCAGCACTATGTAACCAATGTCCAGCAGCTGGCAGGAGTTAACAAAATCTCTAAATCTATGACAACTAGATAGAGGAATGTAAGTACCGTCCATCTTCTCTTCACTCCACAAGTAAGCGTTGAAATCACCCATGATCATCCAAGGTATAGACATAGTAGAGTGCAAAGAATTCAGGTCTCTCCATAACTTTTCTCTCGTAGTAACGGTGGGGCTCCCATAAATAATTGTGCAATTTAACAAAACAACTTTATAGTTTATGCTAAAATGAATAAATTGGCTACTCAAATTAATAATCTAAACAATGATCCTTGATTCATCCCATAGCACCAAAATGCTACCAGAAAAGCCTCTAGCCTCTTCTCAAAAAATTATTTCTAAAACCCAACTTCCTAATTACTACATCAGCTCGAGCCCCACTGATTCTAGGCTTTAAAATAATACATATCATAGGAGAATGGGAATTAATCAAATCTTTGAACACATTGAAAAACCTTATATTTCCTGCTCCCTGGCAGTTCCAAGACAAAATGGACATTGACAAAGGAAACATTAATAAGGAGAGCACAACAAAACTTAACTCAACAAGTTGCTTGAAGAATTTCAACTTTAACGACATCATCACTAATTACAGCCTTAAGAGAGCAAATTATATCATGGACCTCTGTCCATAATACTATGTGTGCCTTTTAAGTTTCACACGTGTGTTACGGTGCATTTTTTTTCCACGCTTCCTTCTTATTCTTCTTGTGCGTCTTTTTCTTCTTCATTCCTCTCCGTGAAAAAATTTAGTTCTAACTGTAATAGATTAAAATGGATTAACGATAACCTAATTTTCATCAGGCCACAACTGCTTCAATCTTCGATTTTTATTTCATCTTCTTATTGCAAATATCTTGTTGCTAGGAGATAGATCGATAGCACCCAAAAGTAGCCAGCCAACAACTACAAATGTAGAGAAAAATTTGCTCATAATTCCCCCGTAGCAATCTACTTAACATCTAGCCTCCCCTACTAAAACCCTTAGTTTTCCATTTCTCTCAATTTCACACCAACACCAAACTCACACTCACTTCCAGTTCCTCACTTGCTTCTTTTCTAATAGTTAAAGACGGAAATTAGGCCTAGTGCAGATCCCATTTTCAGGTTGCATGATCATGTGATGTGGGGAGAGCTAGATTATAATAAAAAAAATCATATTTTATGTGTTTTTTTTTGGAGGAGGTGTAGGTGTGATTGCTTTTGAGCTATGTTTTGAATGAATTTGGGACTGTATATTCAGTACACGGTCCTGTTTCTAGTTATACCATATGGAGAGAAAAATCGCATGTTTGTTTGTTTTTTAAAGTTATAACTTTAGATACATTATTTTGTGCATATATATTCATTAGTTGTAATGTAGATGTTCATGTGTTATTGAATATATTTCAGGTGTTAACTTATGAAATTTTGTTTTCTCTTTCTGGGTTGTAATTTTTTATCATTCTTGTTGCAGATTGTAAGCATGCAAAGACTTCTCAAAAATTTCTAAAATCCACACGTAATTCCAAGGCTTCTAATATATATATATATTATTTGCCATATTCATTTAACTTTTTTTTTTCAATGGAGGTTTAAAGGACGGTAGACTATACAATAAGGTAGCAATTTCCTTATAACTCACCAGCAAAGGTGATAAACTTTTGTCAATAATGGTGGATGGTGGTTGTACAAACTTGAACTTGAAACCTTCACAATTCTCATAAGTGAGCATACAAATCAGACCACCATGATTGATGATGTTGATTAGATCCTTACTAATAAGCTTTATGATATTTGTTGGTTTCAAGTGAAATTTTTAAGATCTATTACTATAACTCAAATCCTTTCTTTCAAGGAGAGGACTAGGAGGTAGACAATTTAATTTAGCAAATTCTGATTGCTACCCTTTATTTGTTTTAACTAATAATTCATGTTCCTGCAGAGAATCAAAGATGAAAGGAGAAAATGCCAATGTCCAGACACCTAAAGCTGCACATAGTTTGGTTTAAGACAAGGAAAATAAGAATCTGAACTTACATATACCAAAGAAAGCAGTGCCCAAAACAAGTAGTGTTGACAACAAGCAGAAACTTGATAGAAATGCATTGAAACCAAAGCTGATGAGCACATTTTTAGCTAGGAATTTGAAAGCAAGGAAGGAGATATTGAATCAGATAACATGATTCTGCTCTAAGATAAAGAAATTGGATGAGATTGAAAGTGAATTTCTAGGTGAAAATCAATGAATCCTTAGGTGAAAATCAATGAACATTCAGGTGAAGGTTAATGAACTTTGTTGCATAATCATTGATCTTTACCTGTATATTCATTTGAGAAGTAATGAATTTGTAAGTAAAGGTTAATGAACTTGATCAATTGATGCGAAAAAAAAGTATTTGACATTAAAATTAAATTCAACCACTATAATTAATAAAATAAAAAGAAAAAACATTTTTTTGATAAAATAAAATAAAATAAAATATTTTTCATGTCTTTTGAGAACAATGGAAGGGTGGTACAAAAGACTCCAATTCTTTAATTACCGAAAATATAGCAAGGGATTTGCAGTGAAACAATGAAGTTACTTTACTTTTGTTATGGTTTAGCTAACAATCAATTGTTTCTTCTTGAGAATTAAATGTTGGAAAGCCATTTTGTGATGCAACTATGGAATGAACGAATATTCTAGAAAAAAAATAGGTGGGAATATAAGCAAGAGTCATGAAATTTAAGTGCAGAAGGAGGGCATAAATGTGTATTAAAGGATTAAGTTATTTTCTTGCATTCATATTTGCATTGATTATTTTCTTAGAAAAAAGTAAAGAAAATAAGGTTCATTACTTAAGAATATTATTAATTAATATTATTATTAATATTAAATAAAAATTAATATTAATATTATAAAAATTAATAGGTTAATTGATCAAATAATGTAGATTCATTGATTAAATCATGAAAGTTCATTAGTTATCAATTGTTCATCAGTTTTAATACTTAGTTCATTAATAAAAAACTATAAGTTCATTGAACACATTATATATGTTCATTAATTATACACTTCTTATTCATCAAATAAAAAAACGGAATGTACCCATTAAATCCTTAATGAACATACAGGTGAAGATCAATGAAACTGCAGTAAAGTTCATTGACCTTCATCTGTATATTCATTGACCTCCATCTACAGGTTCATTGACTTGCAGGTAGCAAGTTTACTTTCAATCTCATAACACATGAACCTTAAATCAATAACACATGTACATCTACATTACAACTAATAAATCTATATATACAAACTAATGTATTTGAAGTCATTAAATTGAAACCATATACACACAAAAGGTACTCCAATATAACACAAAAAAATATTTTGCTGAGCGGCCAACACTACTTGAGACAAAAACTGATGAAAGTGGCACCATAGAATCAAGAGTGAATAATTTGGTTAAGGTTTTGCTACTTGGTTGTCTATGTCTCCTTTGCATTGTACTAATAGAAAAGTACATTCATCTATCAATATTACTAACTTAAACCCTGACCAATTAAGGAGGTACTAAAATTATCATACTAATTTAGAGCAATTGCATATTCAGGATGAGCGAAGATGCTTAGATGAATGCTGAATCACACGACCAATCATTACAAAATTTTAGCATGTATAGCCATAGTACAACAAATGATGCCTTACTCATGAAACTTGATTAGCGCCATGAACTGCAACTTTACAAAAATTCCACCAGATGGCCACAGCATAAAAAAAATCTAACCTCTTCCATCTAACTACAAGTTTAAAAATAAAAATTAAACAAGCATACACGATGGAATTTTTAATTAAAAAAGGTAACAAACACCAGTAACAAACTATTAAATTAATAGATTTCACAATGGTATAGGGCAAATGTGTAACACCCTACACACTTAGTATTAATACACATCAATATATCTCATACTCATTATTAATCATCCTTTAGTCACATGTAATTATTATACACACGTTTATATTTATCCGTACACACATACAAATATTTTACATTAACTAATGGGCATATGTATGCTACAAGGAGAGAGAGAGTCTGGATTCGGCCAACAACCTATGCTCCATGCTTTAACTACCATGCTATATGCTTCAAAATAGTCACACTTCAAGCTTCTCTATC
>CATIWM010466688.1:0-29241 GCA_949671775.1 Mallotus repandus
AGCTCAATTTAGTCCCTAAGGTTACTCATGTAAACAAGTCAACTAGATTCAATTCATGTAAAATACACATAGTCAAATGGAATAGTCTAAGATGCATATGTTCATATAATATTAATTATGGATGAAAATAGGGATGTTACAGGATTTAATGAAATTGCATGTAATTAGGGAATAAGATAGTAATTAATAAAATAAATCTAAATGAACACAAGACTAAAAGACGTTGGTGTTCCGTATCCAGAACTCCTGGTTGTAGTGCTAGCTTGTATTAGAGAATCGAGTTACCACCACTTTCGATTTGTCCGAGTTATTACTCTGGGTGGCGACTCCTCATCTCCACGTCATGTCTTTGTGACAGTGGTTAGTGTGTTCCCTAGAGCCCTGAGCTCAAACAGTGTCGCGGTTGTAATAAACTTGGGCACGCGCTAAACCCCGCCGTCTAGAGGAGCCGGTGCATTAGTGCTGGTATGATCGCACCCAATTCATCCCTCACTTAATCAAATTAGAATGTTCCAAATACAGTGAAATCATTTTCTACTGTTGTAATAAATCCCACTCTTGATTCATTCAGCCACTGACACTTCAATATTAATAAGATAGAACAAAAAAAAAGTCCCAACAAGTTGGAGACACTTCTTTTTTTATGACTACCATAAGGAAAGGAGGAGGGCACCCCACAAACAACCTCTCATTCAACACCTATCTATAACACATATATGTAAGTAAACAAAAAGAATATACAAAAGATGGAGAGTGATAGATGTTTTACTAGCATTTCGCCTGATAGAAATATGCGGTTGAGTTGCTAGTCAAAGCTTGATGAGCAGCTGCACCGGCCTTGCAAATAGGCCTCCAGTGATACTGTTTGCTCAATGCTGCTCAAAGAGAGCGAATCATCAATTAACCTTAAAAAAATGTGACTTTAGATGCTAAAGAACATCTTTCCGGTCAACATAATTCTGAAAAGCAAAAGAAATCACAAATTAAAATTAAGGTTAAATCATATAAATTCTCCCATTTAAATCAGTTCATATATCATGAAATTGACATTCCCAAATCAAAGCAACACAACGACTGGTCATCATTAAAGCAACCAACCCTCATATAAGGCAAGGAAATCAAGATTGACCATTTTCCTAAAATAATAATAATAATAATAATGCGACAAACTATGTAGGAATATCCACGTTCTTCACGAATCTTCTTTTACTCTTCATAAATTGTTTTAGAAATAGACACAAGAAAGAACATTATATCAATTCACAATAATTTTTGAATATTCTAATCCTTATCTATAAAATCGAAGAAGAATTGTGCTTCATAAGGAGAGGAGAGAATTCTGCAATTGATTCTCAAATCAAAGCAACAGCAGCAGCAGAAGAAGAAGAAGAAGAAAAAATTGCATTTTAACGAGGCAAGGAGGCATGCGCAGTAGTGATGGTGGAAGAACCAAAAAAAGAAAGGAAGAAGAAGACGCAGATCAATGGCAATGACGGAAGAAGAAAATGGGTACGCATGTAAGTTTTTATAAAAGTTGGGCACATGTGTAATATCTGATAAAAAGTGGGTATTTTGCTGAAAACTTGAACTAAAAAATGGGTATTTTTGTAAGAATTCCTATTTTCTTCACATTTTTATTACAAAACCAGTACTTAACCAAACGATAGGCTATGTATATAAGCATTTTATCGTCTACATGCACTTCACACAGGTCTTCTTTTCACACTTTTTTATGATCTAGATTAAAAGGGATAACTATCGCTTGCCGTTGATTCGCGCACAAATGGCCGTTAAATAACCTTCTTTTACTCTATTGATTCACATGAATGCCAAAATAAAAGGCATCAATATTCATTGATTTACAAAAGAATATCAAAAATTGGTAAGAAACTAGAAATATGAATATTCATTCAACAAAACTATATGAAACAATTCAAAAAAAAAAACATTTAAATACTATAGGGAAAAAAAACTCTAAAAGAAAAAGGGGAAAACCTAACAAACAATAAAAATAAACGCAAAACTTCAAATTGAATTTTGAGGTCCGAAATGATGTATTTTGGGCCTGAAGCTGTCAAGTTACGGATAAATCCTATAACATTCATCATGAATCTCTAAATAGCTTTATTTTAATATGTTATGGATCTCATAGTTCAATCGGATCTAAAAGTTAGAACTTTTAGAAGCTACATTGCGCATTTTGACATATTTTTCTAAAATCCAAACACTCCATATAATCTAAAGTTGTCTGGTTCGTATCACTTCACGTAAGCAGTATTAGTATATAACCAAACGACAAACTGTGCATATACGTGTTCAATTATCTACATGCAGAACCGGGTACGTGGCAAACCAACCAAAATTTATATTTATATGTTCGCCATCTAGGATTTCTATCAATCTGCAGCGGTGACAATCAAGGCATGGATCTGATCAACCTGTTATTGAACATTGTATTTCCACCTGTAGCTGCATCGGCACTCTTCTTGTTCCTACCACCTTATCTCCTTTTCAAAGGTCTTCACACTATTTGGAGAACTCTATTCAGTGAAGATGTCGCAGGAAAAGTAGTAGCTATCACCGGAGCATCCTCCGGCATTGGGGAGGTTATAACAGTGCCTAAAAACATCCTCTGTATAATTATTTTTGTTGTCCCTGTGTTTATAGTATATTTTCTCATAATAATGCCTTTTTTGTTGTATTAATGTTATGTATGTGACAATTTGAAGCATTTGGCTTATGAGTATGCTAAGAGAGGGGCTTGTCTCGCACTAGTGGCAAGAAGAGAAAATCGTCTCCGGGAAGTTGCTGCCGTTGCCAGGGAGATTGGATCTCCTGAGGCTGTTATTATCCCTGCAGATGTTAGTAAGAGTGAAGATTGTGAACGGTTTGTTAATACAACGGCGAATCACTTCGGTCGATGTAAACAAAACATGAAATCAACCCTTTCTTCAATTATACTTCTTTTTTTTTTACGTTTTTTTTTTTTGGTTAATTCTTGATGGGTTTTGTATGATAAAACAGTGGATCATCTGGTGAGCAATGCTGGAGTTACTCCAATGAAATTGTTTGAAAATACACCTGATGTCACTAAACTGACTTCCACTATGGTAACTAGCGCCAACTTGAGTCAAGTTCCTTCTTCTGTTTAACAAATCTATTCAGATTACAAAGTCTTATATTTTATAAGAACTCTTCGAATGAGAATTGTGTTTGCGTTTGCTAATTTTCTACAGGACATAAACTTCTGGGGTTCAGTGTATAGCTCGTATTTTGCAATTCCTCATTTAAAAAGGAACAAAGGGAAGATCATAGTAGTTTCTTCCTCTGCCTCGTGGCTACCTATACCAAGAATGAGCCTTTATTCTGTAAGATTTCCATCAACAGTATGTAAAGATACATGATATACCTTTTTTTGCTTGAGTGTTTTGCAAATCATGACGTTATAATGGTTTTAGGCAAGTAAAGCAGCATTAAACAGCGTGTACGAGACGCTGAGGATAGAAGTCGGGCCAGAAATTGGAATAACAATTGTCAACCCTGGACTGATAGATTCAGAAATGACTGAAGGAAAAGTCCTAAACCAACAAGGCCAGTTAGAAATGGACAAGGAATTGAGAGATGTAAGCCTCCATTTTAATGTTCACATAATTGCAGATAGATGTGTACACTCATGACATTGAAATATTTGCAAGGTCGAATGGAGTCTGATGCCATTTGAGTCAACTGCCAAATGCGCGAAAGCAATCGTGAAGGCCGCATGCCGCGGAGATAAATACTTGACAGAACCAGCTTGGTACCGTGTAACATTCTTTTGGAATGCGTTTGCACCTGATTTAGTAGAGTGGAGCAACCGCTTCTTTTTGATCCCTGCACCAGGCCACTCAGAGAGGGATACAATTAGCAGGAGAATTTTTGTTCTGGTTAGGGGGATAAAGGAACTTCTGATACCGCATATATGGTAGAATTTCCTGAAGTTGCGACACCAAACGTGTAAAATGGCAGGTAGAAGATTATGTAAATGTGAAAGCTATAAATCTAGGTAGCAAGTTATCGATTCATCTGCTTGTTTTGCATTAGGCTACAATAAACCACCATATATTCAAAAATTCCTCTCGGTTTTTCCTTTCGTGTTACTGTGTTACAATAAACCACCATATATATTACTCATTCGTCCCTCCATTTCTCATATTTGTGAATTTTGGAGTGATGAGAGTCAAGAAACAAGAAATTAAGGAACTTAAAAATTATTTTAAACTTTCACACATTTCATTAACAAAGCTGCAATATTTATTGGCAGTAATATTATATACTTTTACAAGAAATATTCATACTTAGAAATGATGGTGATGTTTCGAAGTTTTTATTCTTGGAGCAACTTTAATTCCCTCCTTTTTTGACATCTGCATTTCTTTTGTTGATGGTGATCTTCATCAGCAACTCTTTAAAATTGAAATTGAACATGAAAAAGTCTTTGTAGTCTGATTTCTTGAACTTATCTTCCAGCTCTTTCTAATACTTTTATTCTTTGTTGATCTTAAAAAATTCTTCCTTAAAGAAAATTTGATCTTTTTCGCTGAAAAAATAAAGTCTTTATTTTTTCTTAAACTATCTCCAATCTTCACATGACCTTAGAAAAAATTCGTCATTTTTTCCCTTTTAGAGAAACTATTCTTCAAATTTTTTTCTTTTTACAATTTAAAGATTTGTTTAGGTATGAAATTTTAGTAGTTTAAAGACATACTTAGTTCCAAACTTGATCCTGAAATTTTATATGCAGTTTATAGACTTGTAAGTTCTTGAATTTTTGTCAGTTTAAGGACATGACTAGTCCGTAAAATTTTTAGTCCTAAGATCTTTGTCACAGTTTAAGAATATAGAGGTCTAAACTTATTTTGAAATTTTTTGTTGTAATTTAAAGACACGTTGATCCTTCAGAAGTCCTTCAAATCTTCGTCAGTTTAAGGACATAGACAGTCCATTTTAGATAGTTTTTATGTCGTGTTCATTAATATCTCGGAAATATTCCGCCATAGTTAGAGCAGTTAAACCAAATCTCGTACGAGCACCCTACGGTTTGTTCATCTAAGCATGGATTAGAATCACTTTTAATTCTACAATATTTTCTTCATCATTTTGAGGACATGGCTATTCAATTTTAGATAGTTTTTAGACATATCAAAGTCATTTTTGATCTTTGAAATTCGGTTAGAATTTAATTAAATCCGAATTCTTTTGAAAGGTTTAATTCTTTTGGAAAAAAAATGGATGAAATTATTCTTGGTCTTGAAAATTTGAAGTTCCTTAAATTTTTTGAGAAAATTTGAAAGTTTAAAACTTATTATTTGAAGAAATTTTGAATGTATGGACAATCACGGTTTGATCGGCCAGCAACGAAGGCTCAATAATGAGTAAGTTAAAATTTTAAGTGTAAAAAGACCAAAAGTCTTCTTTAAAACGAATTCGAAAGTCTAAATCTAATCCAAAACTCCTAACCCAAGCCCAAAACACCAAATTTGAGTCCAACCCTACTGGTCCAGGCCAAGCCTGGTGAAGAGGCGATCGTTTCTTCCCAAAAGGTGACACCTTTTCAACTTGGGTCCGATGAGGCGACGCCTCTTTAGTAGCCGACACTTCTTCAGTAGCTGGCCTAACTTTGCATTAAATGCATTTTGGCCCCATTACACCCCCAAGTAGACCCACATATCTTTAGCCTACAGATTTGTGTGTTGAAGGATGACTTTCAAGAAAAAAATGGAGTGGAGAGGATAAGGGGAGTAATGGAAAATGATGATTTCTAGTCCTAGTTGCTTTTTTGGGAATTGAGAAAGGAAAAGAGAAACGCTTAAATAGAGGACTTTAGGGTCTGAGAGAGGAAGGTGAGACATTAAGAAGAGACACTAGAGAACAGAGAAAAAGAAAAAAAACACAACTTGAGAGAAAGAAAGAAGAGAAAAGAGAGAGAAAAGAGAGTGAAAAGAGGGTGAAAAATAAGAGTTTAATTTAGGAGAGTTCATTTTCTTGAAGGAAAAGAAGGTTCTCTTACATTCAAAGTACACAAACCCATAAACCAAGCTTTGAGGGCTTGATTAGGAGGATTAAGCGTGGTTCATTCAGTAAGAATTGTCTTTTTAAGCTTTTCGAGCTCTTGCTTTCATAAAAACTTCATTTTCTTGGTTTTAATCATTTATTTTTGAGTTTCTAGTTCATTGGATAGTATATAAAGGCATGATTATGTGAAATATTGATGTATTGGTGGTAAATTTACGTTTACTTTGCATGTAATTTAGTTTACTTAGGATTTAAGTAACCTGCGAGCCGTCGAGTTCCTGGTAAAGAGATGATGTCTCTTCAAAGAGACGTCACCCCTTTGCAAGGAGGTGATCGCTTCCTTAACAAGAATCCAAGAGGCATCCTTTTGAAATTATTTTCAGTATCCAATGTGTATATGTTACCCTATATCTTCAGTATTGCATGAGATTTCCATGATATTAGGTTCGTTTGAGTAATCAATCTACTTTTAAATGTATATTCATGTTTATTTTATATAAAATATATTTATTTCCTTTACATATAAAGTTGTTTATTTCAAGAAGAAGCTAACCTTTATTTGTTGTAGGTTTTTTGGCGATTTCTAATCACTAAGTAATTAGTGAATTAATTAGTTCTTGAGAGATTTTATTTGGATTTAGTATCATTGTAATTGTAATACCTAATCCTTTCCCCGATTTTCTTGAATGAATGTTTGTAATATTTGTTCTTATTCGTAATAAGTGCAAGGTAATGAAGCATGCAAAATGATTAATGTGCAAACTTGGACTCAATTGTAAAATTGAAAGCACTTGCAATCCACCTAATAATAAGGAAATAATTAAATAATCAAAGGTAATAAAATACAAAATACACACGGA
Source organism: Mallotus repandus (assembly GCA_949671775.1). Classification (NCBI taxonomy): domain Eukaryota; kingdom Viridiplantae; phylum Streptophyta; class Magnoliopsida; order Malpighiales; family Euphorbiaceae; genus Mallotus; species Mallotus repandus. Next base: position 6,912 of record CATIWM010466688.1, read on the forward strand.
GGCCAACCGCAAGGTTGGGTGGGCATTCAAAAGCCCATACCTAGTTTTCGAACCCGATCTCTGATGATGGCTTCTGGGAACCTCTATGGAATCCAGTTGTTGTACAGTGTGTCCCAGCTTTCATCCGGGTGGCTCCATTTTGGGCTATAAGCCCATTATGTATTTCCTAGCAAGCACTGAACTTGTACAGTGTTGTGGTCACCAAATACTTGGGAGTACACTAGACCCTGCCACCTACAGTGGCGACTCCACTGGGATAGAGAAACTGATTCCAGTGTTTTATAATTTATAATTCTTGATTATTTCTGTATTTTCTTTGCATTTTACTGCATTCGCTACACATTTCACACAATGAGCACACAAGTCCCAAATAACTCGATAATAATCTTTGCTTCGTTGCCTGTGTTTCACTCAAACTTGGTGGTGTAGTATTCGATTATTGTCACTCACGACATGTACTATCCACGTTGCACAGACCCTTGAGTGGGGAGACACAAATGGATGTGTATAGCTGTGGGAGCCGTAGCTTGTTACCCTTGACTTAGCTCATGTAATGACTTAGCAATGTCCACTAAGGTTTTTTCCAACTGCATTCGTTTTATGCCATATAGCAATTCTTGCAATAAAATCCAAGCCCATTACAAATGGATTATATCAAGTTAGGCCTTTCATGCCCACTAGGGCCCATTTGTACATGGCCCATGCCAAGATAGGCCTTTAATGCCCATCATAGCCTGTGGAACATGGACTTTATTTTTATTACAAAGAACTGATACTTATATGCCCTATCTTGAGAGATTTGTTACATTCATCGGTTTTGATGTCCTTTGTTGATAATCGAAACCATGCCAACAATCCTAGGAAAAGAAACTCACCATTGAATACGTGTGTGGGAGAAATAAGGGTGGAGATACCGCTCAAAGAACTTTGTCTTGTTACGTGTTATATGTGAAAAAGTGGTTGTTTTCCTTCTTAAATAATTAAGTAAACTTGCATATCATACATACACACCATGCATGTTTCTAACCTGTGGTGGTTGCAGATATAGATCTAAACCAGTCATCTGCTTGGACTCGCTCCAACACCGATCATTTAGTTAGAATGTCGAAAGAAACAACATCAACGAGTTTTGATCCGGAACAGTTTAAGGCAAAAATAGTCAAACAGACCAGAATAATTATGCAAGAAATGATGACAGAAATGATTAATTCAACCAGAGAGAAACAACCAGTGCCTCCACCAGCACCATTTAATCTTGATACTGAAAATTCAAGGAGATGAGAAATAGAAGATAATCAAGAGAATTTACTAGCAGAACCAGTTACCCGACAAAGGTTGGATGTCCCGGAGGGTGTAGAGAAGCCAAATTGGCCTAAAGATCTTGTTAAAACTATGGCTCAAATACAGTTGGTGATGAAGGAGAAAGGGATAGATACTCCGATAAACTACTCCAACTTGAGTTTGGGAGAAGATTATGACCCTCTACCCTAAAAATTCAAATTTCCTGATATAAAGAAGTTCAGTGGTATTGAAGATCCCCATCTACATCTCAAGCAGTATGTGACCTATATTAGAATAACTGGCTTGAGCAAAGCACAAATTGTCATACAATTTTCCCTGTCTCTCAAAGGAGCACCAGTCAGGTGGTATTATTCCTTGAAACCTCATATCCAAGTTGATTGGGAGGGATTGTGCACTGCTTTTATAAAATAGTACAGCTTCAACATTTAGATGGAGGCATCTCTGAGAGACTTGCAGAATATAAAGTAAAAGTTCAATGAACCTTTTGTCGGCTACCTGATCAGGTGGAGAGCAAAGCTAGCACAGATAAAACACTGGTCGATTGAGACTGATTAGTTAGTGATAGCAATTGAGGGATGTGTGCTCCCACTCTCTAAGAAGTTGAAAGATTTACAGATCCAAAATTTAAAGGAACTGCATAGATTTGGGGTGCATAAAGAATCTGATTTAGCACAAGAGAGAAAATCCTTCAGTTGAAGACCCCCCAGTTAGAGAAGAGGTCGAATCCAGCAGTGGGATTGGGTTAAGTAGCAACTTGCAGATAAATGTTTATCAACAACCTAGAAGATTTTCTAATCTAGGGAGACCTCTCTTTAAAGTTTTATAGAAACTAATCGAGAACAACTTGTTGTGACCTCTACCACAGAGACCACAATTTCCCAATGTTGACCCGAAGTTGTATTGCAAATACCATCAGAACATTGGGCATGACACCGACGGCTGCACTCGTTTAAAACACAAAATCCAAGATTTGATTGACAAAGGTAAAATAACCGATCCAAAAATAGAAAACCAAACACTAGAAATGCCACCACCAAATCAATCCATACTCATGATAAACATCGATTTAACTGAGGAGCAAGTCTTGAACTCCTTTGTTGATACCATACCTGCACCACTAAAACCTAAACCAAAATGCCTAAGTTTGAGAGAATAGCCTATTGAGGTCAATATAAGTGTCCTGGATATTTGGAGCTCTTGATCTGTGGAAGAATGATGGAAGAAAGCAAATCCAACCAGTTAAAAAACTTGAAAAGAAGGTGGAAGAAACGAAATATATTGAGTCTGGAGAGAAAAAAAATAGACTCAAAAGAAGAATCTGAGAAAGAAGAGAAAACTGAGAAATATGCAGAGGCCAAGAAAGAAGATAAAACTCTCTCTAGTGTTTAGGAGATGCTTATGCACTCCAAAGCCCATCAGGAGGCACTAGTTATGGCGTTAGATCATAAGAAAGTTCCTACAAGCCATACCCCTAAACAGTTGGTTGATGCATTAATAGAAAGCCCCCATGGAGCTATTATGTTTACTGATGAGGATTTGCCTCTAGAAGGAAGAGATCACCTCAAGGCTTTGTTCATCAAGGCAGAAGTGAAGGGAAAGTTAACGTATTGTGTGATGGTGGACAATGGATATGCTATCAATGTTTACCCTTTAAAGATTTTGCCCAAGTTGGGATTGACAATGGTAGATTTGAAGTCGTCTGATATGGTGATTAAGGCTTATGATGACACCAAAAGACCTATTGAAGGAACATTCAAGATGTTGATTAGAACTGGACCCATTGAAGTTTAGGTCGACCTTCATGTGATTGATATCCAAGTGACCTTTGTCATCTTACTAGGAAGGCCATGGTTCCATCCCTTGGGAGGTGCCCCATCCACTGTGCATCAAAAGATTAAGTTTCCACATGAGGGAAGAGTGGTCACCATCTCGGCTGAAACTGAAGCCGCTATTGCTACTTTGAAGTTAGTACCTCAGGAAATCCCTCTTAGTCCGAGCTTCAAAATTTGCATGATTTACCAAGATGAGCAGAATCCTAAAATTATGAACATGATGAAGAACCAAAATTTTATTCCTAGAATGGGGTTAGGAAGGGATCAGCAAGGCCCACCTGAGTATACGGAGTCTAAGGTCGCATTTTTTAAGCATGGGATAGGATATCCTAAGGATGGAAAATCTGAGGAAGATGGTAGAATTAGGAATAAGTTTGGGAAGAAGAAAGCAAAAAATAAGTCAAAGATCAAGCAATTATCGGAGACACTTATGGAGAAAAGTGCTAATACCCCAGACCGAGGAGCTCCTAAACCGTTAATGATTGTTGAGAAACTGTCCCCGATTTTGAAATATTCACTGAATAAGTGAATGGGACTACTAAAGTTGTTATGGAGGAATCAGTGGTGGAAGAACTGGTGTTGTCTCCGGAACATGAAGAGGACATCCCTGCAGTGGAGTTAAAGGACGCTGCCAACCAGGAAAAGGAACGTGACTTCAAATCCTATGTATTGGATTCCATTAGCTTGTTTGAACCTGATGATGTTTTCTTTTCTAAAGTTAATGCAATAGAGTCTGACTTTGCTTATTTGTGTGATGTGTTCCCAAATGATTATTCTATGTGTGATAATCATTTTATGCATATGTTTGACATTAATTCAGTGCAAACTGACTCATTTAATTTAGGTACATGCGATAACCCTAAAAACATACTTCTTGCTTCTGATTTAACTCTTTATGAGAGAGAAAAATGAAAGAAACACTAAAAAGAAGACATAAAGTATTTGCTTGGGGTTACAAGGATATAAGGATATGCCTTGGATTGACAGAGAGATCGCAGAGCATAGAATCCTCATATATTCTTATATCACACCGGTAAAACAAAAGAAGAGGAGATTAAGGCCAGAATGGGCTCTCTTGATCAAAGAAGAAGTAGAGAAGTAGTTAAAGGCAAAGTTCCTCGAGGTAGTAGATGACACTTAGTGGTTTCCTAACATAGTTCCAGTTCCTAAGAAGGACGGAAGGGTCAGGACGTGTGTGGACTATCGAGACTTGAATAAAGCCTGTTTGAAGGATGACTTTCCTTTGCCGCATATTGACACTTTAGTCAATAGTGTCGCTTCCAATGCAATGTATTCTTTCATGGATAGCTTCTCGGGGTACAACCAGATTATGATGGTGGTAATTGACAAACTGAAGACTTCTTTTACTACTGAGTGGGGCGTCTATTGCTATTTAGTCATGTCGTTTGGGTTGAAGAACACAGAGGCCACTTATTAGAGGATGGCTACTATATTGTTGCATGACATGGTTCATAAGAAGATTGAGATATATGTGGATGACATGATGGTGAAGTCTCCAACAAGAGAAGAACACTTCGAGGCTCTAGACAAGTTCTTGGATAAAGTAGAAAAATACAACCTCAGGCTTAATCCAAAGAAGTGTGTTTTCGGGGTAACCTCTGGGAAGTTGTTAGGACACATCGTCAGCCATAAAGGCATAGAGGTGGATCCAGACAAAGTTAGAGTGATCAGAGAAATGCCTGCAACAAAGAATGAGAAAGAGCTCAAAGGATTCATCAGACGACTGCAATATGTCAGTAGGTTCATAGCCAAGTTGACCACAATCTGCGAGCCCATCTTCAAGCTCTTAAAGAAAAATTAGCCAGTTGTTTGGGATCATAAGTGTCAGTAGGGTTTTGACACTATCAAGAATTATTTGATGAATCCTCTGATTTTGCAGCCACCAATACCAGGTAAACTGTTGATTCTCTACCTCACCATCAAGAAAGAGGCAATGGGTGCAATGTTAGCTCAAGAAGGTGATGGAAAGGTTGAGCACATAGTTTATTACTTGAGCAAAAAGCTTCTACCATATGAGTCCAACTACAGTCTCATAGAGAAAACATCTCTAGTAGTGATTTGGGCGATCAGGAAGCTCTAGCATTACTTCCAATCCTACAAGGTTCAAGTGGTTTCAAAGCATGACCCTCTCAGATATCTCCAGTAGACTCCATTGCTTATTAGAAAATTGGCCAGATGGTTGGTCCTGCTCACTGAGTTTGACATAAACTATATGGCTAAGAAGGTGGTGAAAGGAAGAGCGGTTGCTGATTTCCTAGCTCAGAGTTCGATAAATGATGGACAAGAATGGGAAGTAGAATTTTTGGATGAGCATCTAAGGGAAATCAAAATCCAAACATAGACAATGTACGTCGATGGGGTGGTTAACAATAAAGGAGCAGGTATCGGTGTAATTATGATCTTGCCAAAAGGAGAAATGATTTTGATAGCGAAGAGATTAGAATTTGAAGTCACCAACAATTAATCTGAATATGAGGCCTGTATCTTTGGATTAAAAGTGCTCCAGACAATGGGGGTAGAGGAAGTTATAGTATACAGAGATTCTATGCTAGTAGTGAAACAGATCTTCAAATAATAGGAAGTGAAGGGAGACAAGCTGAGATTGTACTAGGATTATTCTGCTACTATTTTATTATCCTTCAGTCAATGCAAGTTTTCACATTTTCTATGAGAAGAAAACCAGATGGCTAACGCCTTAGCTACCTTGGCTTCAATATGGGAATGAGAGAAACAAGCAGTAGTAAAACCTCTCATTCTGGTAAAATCCTGAATTCCTTATCATGAAGAGATCAGGATAATGCTAATTAACCCTATAGAGAAACCATAGCTTTAGAATTTACAGTAGTATCTAGGAATGGGGCGATTCCCTGATGACACTGATAGAAAAGAAAGAATGTCCTTAAGATGCTATCACGATAGTTCATCAACCATAACGGGATGTTGTATAAAAGAATGCCGACAGGAGTACACCTCAGATGTGTTGATAAGGCTGAGGCTCGAAAGATTATGGAAGTGGTTCACGAAGGTGTATGTGGACCGTACATGAATGGAACAGTCTTAGCTAAGAAAATAACTCATCAAGGTTATTTTTGGTTGACCATGGAAGTAAATTATGTCAAATACATAAAGAAATGCCATAACTATCAAGTATATGGTGATGTAAGCCATTTCCCTTCTGTGGAACTTCAGGGATTGACTACTCTGTGGCCGTTCATAGCTTGGAGAATCGATATCATCGAGGAAGTGAGGCCAAAAGTGTCCAATAGGCATCGGTACATTATGATAGCAATCAATTATTTCTCTAAGTGGGTTGAAGCATAATCATTCACCATGGTTAGGTCGAAACAGATGGTAAGATTTATAGAGAATAATATAATTTATTGATACGGGTTGCCACACCATATTGTCTTTGATAATGGTGTTCAATTTAGAGCTGAGAAAGCTACTTTGTTTAAGGAATACAAAATTGAGCATCATAAGTGCTCTCCATATCGACCATAAGCTAATGGGGCCGCGGAAGCCGCAAACAAGAATGTGAAGAGAATTTTGGCCAAGACACTGGAGAATTATAAAGATTGGGCGTATTACCTACAGTTCATATTATAGGGATATAGAACCGCTGCTAGGACTTCAACTGGAGCTACCTCGTATTCTCTAGCCTATGGATGTAAGGCGGTATTACCAGTAGAGGTGAAAATTCAGTCTATGCGGGTTCTTTTAGAATCTAAAATTCCCGAGTATTAGTGGGTAGAAAATTGGCTAGCACAGCTGACATTATTGGATGAGAAAAGAATGAAAGTCATGTATCATTCACAACTGTATCAGAAAAGAATAGCTCAAGCTTACAACAAGAAGATTAAGGCAAGGAAGATTAAAGAGGGTGATTTGGTCTTAAAACTGACTAGGCCAATTATGATTGATTCGCGGGGAAAGTTTAGCCGAATTGGTCAAGACACTGTTCTCCAAGGGCACTACTATCATATCCGACTTAGAAGGGAGTGAATTTAGAGAGCCTATCAACCTCGACAAGCTGAAGAAATATTTTTTGTAAAGTCTCGCTAGGGAGAAAACCTCAAAAGAGGCTGCCTAAGTAGAAATTAGAGATGAAAAAAAAGAAAAAAGTATTATTGGATTGAAAACCTCAAAAGAGGCAATTCAAGAAAAAATTAAGGACATGTAAAATGAGAGAGAGAGCAAAAAATAGTTAATTGAAAAACTTGCAAGGGCAAGCCAATTAGCGACAGGAGATATGTAAGAAGCAAAAATGTATAATCGCTTTGTGCTAAGATTAAATGGAATGGGTTGCCTTTATTATTGTTGAACGTTGCATTAAATGCTTATTACACATTTTTTAACTAAAAAGGAAATTCCATCCAACAAAAGGCGATAAAGACTAAATTACATAAATTAATTCTGTCTTCTTTTCTTTTCAACCCCTTGGGCACTCGATGCCTGTAATGCCCTTGTCTTGTTGTTTATAATAAATTCATCCATTTATGTCTGTTGTAACTGAACCCATGCCTTATACTGGTCATCAGTGGACTGATCTCCGTTGTAGTTGATATACCTCTGAATAGTCCTCCGACGCCAAGTCGCAGGCAGATTATCAAGGAAATTTTGAGTAAGAGGCCCCGGCTCAAACTCATGCACAAGTTTAGGGATTAATTATTTATGTTTGTACTGCCTGCAAAGTCATGTAGGATTGTAAAAGGTGGTAAAATGAAGGCCAGCTACAAGAATATAGTAAGTGTAAAACCGAATTGTCACATAATATAACCTCCATTATGGGCACATCCACTGGATCAAAGTATCAAGAAAGTAGATAACCAACTCTGAATATTTGCTGAAATAGGATAAAGTCTTTGAGTGCCATAATGCTTTACTTTGTAATGTGTGATATCTCTGGGAGGTTCGAGTAACCACAGTTTTTCTTGAAACCATGCTTTTGCAGATCATAAATGCAGAAAGTAAAGAATTACAGAAAAAATGGGCAGTAAATGGAGAATGGAAAGAAAATAAACCTCTAGTAACAGAGGACTTTTAGAGAATCGTCCAGTTTCAATAAAGTTGTCTAATCCAATGATGGTTTCACCTAAGATAAGAGGAAATGGGTTCAAGCCTGCCTCTACTTAGTCCAGAATATGCAAAACCTTAGAATCATAGTTACCGAAAAGGGAAACTAGTAAGAACTGAGCATAGAGGCAGAAAGTAATTATTCAAGGCCAATATACCTCCTTATTATCTACAAATGTCATAACTTCCAAAAGAGAGTTGATGAGGATTTCATTACCGAAGATGTGACGAAGTGAAGACTTAGGAGAGAGGTTGAACAGTCAGGCCATCTGATATTGAATGAAATGCAAATCCAGAGTTTCAACCGAAGGAATTGCAATCTGACAAGCAGAATTTGTTTGAGAGCCTAGGATAGCCTCAAACTCCTTTAGCAAGGGGCATAGCTCCACAGTGTTGAACCTGAAGATATGTTTCTAGGGATTCCAAAATTGAGCAAGAATATGAAGAAATGAGAAATTGATCTTCTTAGCATGTAAAGGTTAGAAAATGGATAGATGAAATGGTCCAATTTAGACTAAGATTTTCCATCAAAGCTTTTCAAGATCGTCTGCAGTTGTTTTAAGCTTCTTTCGGTCATTTTGGGAGGTTTGGGGTATATTTCAGAAAGAGAAAAGAGAGAAAATAGTGGAGCTAGAAATTTAGGGTTTTTAGAAAAGGCTAGGGATTTTAAAGCTTTTGCAAAATCACCGATGAGACAATCGCCTCTTCTAGGAGGTGACGTCTCATTGCAAAGAGGCAATCACCTCTTTAACAGGGATTGAAGAGGCGATGCCTCTTTAAAGAAACGAGCGCCTCTCCACCAGTGAACGAAAAAAAATTTATCTGGAATTTTGGTGAAACTTCAGTCGCAAATGTGGAATTCGGTTGTATATACATTCATGCAATCAAGAACACCAAATTTCTTTGAAACTGAGATTAATTGAATTAAAAATTAATTTCAAAATATTCTATCTGAGTAAAGCCCAAGAAAGTTCCTAAACTTTAGAATTAACATGTATTGTTCTCAACAATCAAGAGGGCTCCTAGCCTGATGAGCATCTAAATCCGTGCTCTCGGAATCCTCGCCCTCCTTGGCATCACCTCCCTCCTCCGCGTCATCAAATTTGTCTTTATTAATCTGGAGCACGTCAATCTGGCACTCAAGAGCATCAATCCTCGCCTGGTTTGCTGTATCCCGATCCTATCCAAGCAAATACAAGGTGAGTAAATCACAGAAGCATGCATACATATAAGCATAATAAGAATCCTTACCCTCCGTTGTTGGGTGATGTCCAACATATAATCCCTCTAAGCCTCTATCAACCTGTACATGTATCGGCCTTGTTCCAAAGGAATCTGCATCATTAAATGAAATGATTAATGTTAAAAAACATATCAAGAATGATTCAGAAAATAAGTCAAAGACAAACTTATATAATTGGTGCCAGCGAGAGCACAGGAAAGTGTTAGCTCCTCATCCAGAGTCAGAAAATGGCGAGATAGCTCTCCTAGAGGAATCCAACATCAAGCCAAGGGGTCCGGAGTATGCATAAGACTGCCAGTAACTACAACAGAGATGGTAATGGCAGGAGGTCTAGGCTGTTGTGCTTCAGTCGAGGTGCCCTCTCCACCCTGATCTGTGTGAGGACTCTGTGAAGGTCTCTTCCAAACATGGGGTCTAGCCCGAGATGCAGGTCCAGTAGCTGCAACCTGAAAGTGAAAGACCACATCAAAACATGTCAATCTAAGAAATGTGACCAAAGAATCAAACACATACCTGAGAGGTAAAATTGATATCTAAGGGCACTCGCTGTAAGAGGTGGGCCCGAGCAAAATCCACATATCGGCTCTTCAGCCGCATAGTATGATCAATGGTCGGGTCTCTAGCGGCAGCTCGATCAAGCTCCTCACCCTCTAGCTCGTGCGTCCAGATGATGTACTGGGGAGGAGACTTGGGGACACATCTCGCTCGAGGCCTACTACTCTAGTAGTAGACCCTCTCACTGAGATACCACACATGGCAATCGGGACCACGAAGCAAAACTCTCTACAAGGAAAGTGGCCTAGAACGAACCATCTCAGGGTTTCATCTATTCTCCGGCCCCCATGGGTCACTTCATATCTGTAAAAATATAGCAGGTAAGTAAATAAAGTTGATAAAATACCAAAAAGGTTTTTTCTTAGTTTTTTCTAGGTACCGCTTCAAGAGTCAGGGAGTTCAGGCAATCCCGATGGATGTGCACTTGGGCCAGGTGCCTCTTCAAGACACGATAGGCACCCCACTTCCCTATAGCTAAAAGATGATTCGCCACACAGGATATCCTGACAATCAAGTGCAAGGTAATGAAGCATGCAAAATGATTAATGTGCAAACTTGGACTCAATTGTAAAATTAGAAGCGCTTGCAATCCACCCAATAATAAGGAAATAATCAAATAATCAAAGGTAATAAAATACAAAACACACACGGAGGCCAACCGCAAGGTTGGTGGGCATTCAAAAGCCTATACTCAATTTTCGAACCCGATCTCTGATGACGACTTCTGGGAACCTCCGTGGAATCTAATTATTGTACAGTGTGTTCCGGCTTTCATCCAGGTGGCGACTCCCTCTCTATTTTGGGCCACAAGCTCATTATGTATTTCCTAACAAGCTCTGAATTTGCACAGTGCCGTGATCGTCAAACACTTGGACATGCGTTAGACCCCGCCGCTTACAACATGCAAAGGATTTGAACATAAATTTATATTTCAATTAAATTTTTTGTTTGAAAACTATATAAATTTGTATATATAAGGATTTGAAACGAATCCATAAAAAATTTAATAACTCATTTAATAAAAATTTAAAATGATATATAATTACATGTTATTTGAAATTCTTCTATTTAAAATTTAATATTTAAAAATTTTAAATTGAAAATTTTCAAATTAAATATTTGAATCCAAACATATTCTAAAAGATTTTAATAAACTTGTTCTAAATGATTTGAAATGATTTGAAATTGATCTAGAAATGAAATTAAAAAAAATTATAAACTAAAATTTTTTTTCCTTCTGACCCTTTCTGTCAGAGTCCATAAGCGAGCTGTGATTTTACTGTTGGAGTGGTCAGAGCCAAGAAACAAAAAAAACAACAAAAATTATCTTGAACTTCCACACATTTCATTAGCAAAGTATAGCAGCAATATAATATGATTTACAAGAAATATTCATACTTACAAATAACATCCACACCTGCTAATAATGGTGTATCTTACTTGATTTTGCTTGTACATTCAAACAAGAACCATATCTTCAACCTTACCTAATGGTAAAAGACTAATTAATCTAGGTAAACAAACAAAATTCTTCAACTAAGCCTTAATTCCAAAATCCCAAATTAATAGTGTAATCATATTTGTAAATGGCTCTGATAATTCTATTAGCTTCGCATTTGCTTCCTCCTATTTGCAAATGACTCATTCCTGGTGCTAATCCTGGATCAACTAGGTGATAATCATGCAGAAAAGCTACATCAACACCAGGAAGTTGAACACCAGGCGCACCTATAGAATATTTCTTATCGCTTCAAGTTTCCATGACATCCCATTGTGCTTGCTGATCATAGCTATGTTTCTATTAATTAAGCATGATGCGTCAATGACCACTAATAGGAATATTGTTGTGTCCATGCATGAACATGAACAGAATCATTGCTCTGACTAATAAATTTAACAGAGCAATTAGTTCGACCAAGGCTATCAGCAGAGTTAATTGGTATTTCCAGGAAAACTAACAGCATCATGGGGTCATGCAGCCAGAGTTGCTCTAGTTGCTAAAGGAGGCACCAACCCAGCCCTTGATCTGTAAAGCAACAGATGGGATAAAAGAAGAAAGTAAACAGAGTAGCACCATCTAGAGATTTGAGAAGTAAAAATTCACAAGATTACAAATTACAAATTGTAACTAATGGTTATCAGGAATTTTATTCTTCTAGCAGATAATATAGCAGAAACATTCTAAAGCTACCGCGCTCTCTTGATGCAACTTAATCATCCATCATGATTTACTGATCATCCTCTCTGGATAACTTTTCAACATCCCATTTTCACATAGAACAATTAGAGCCGTATATTCAATCAAAATCATGTCCCTGGAATTTATCCATGTACAGAAAGACACAAATGCAAAACCTTAGTTGTGAGCAATCCGATATCTCACACCAAAACCACTTTTAGAGGCTAAAATCAACAGCATGATCATGTAACAAGTTACATGCAGAGAAAATAGTGCATAAGCTCGACATAATGTTGATCCCAGAAGCACAAAAACACGTTGACCTCCATCATTCAGACAACTTAAGGCACCTCTTGATCCCAGAAAGAGAATCCTGATACCTACGTTTGAGTATTAACAATTTCATCAGCCTGAATAAACTACTTAAAAAAAAAAACTTAATTTAATTTAAGAATAGATTCATTATCATAATTAGAAGAAAAGAAGCAATTAAATTGCAGAATTCCGAATTGAACTACACGAACGGACCAGCGAGATAAGCAAGATGCAAAGAATACAGATTTGAAGGAAGCAAACTGCCTCCGGAGTAACTCAGATCAGAAAACAGAAACTGCTGGAAACAAAGTTTAGCTTTAGCTTCAACATCGAGATTTTCTTTTTAACTTCAATCCCATCCTCAAAACAAAATCACCCATCGGACAAAATCACCCATCGCCGGTGGAGGAATAGGAGGTGGTGCTGCTAGTTGCTGCGGAGGAGGGAGGGAAGCGTTAGATCATCGGAGACGTCAATGGATTCACAAGGTGGGAAGCTCAGTGTTAGGGTTTAGAGCGTATTATTGGAGATGAAGTTCATTATCATGATCTTGCGACTGCAGCAGCTGTTGTTGATACTCCTCTTTTCGCACTTCCGTTACATAAGCAAAACACAACCAAACGACAAGCTGTGTATGTACGTGTTCTATCATCTACATGCAAACGACAAGGTGTGTTTGTACGTGTTCCATCTACATGCAAAACTAGGTACGTGGCAAACCAGCCAAAATCGTATATTTTACATTCAGCATGTATGATCTCCACACAGTGGTCTGAACAATTGAGGCAAGGCATGGATCTGATCAACCATTTAATGAACATTGTGTTCGCCCCTCTGGCTACGTTAGCACTCTTCTTGTTCCTACCACCTTATCTCTTTTTCAAAGGTCTTCATACACTGTGGAGAACTCTATTCAGTGAAGATGTGGCCGGAAAAGTAGTCCTCATCATCATCCGGCATTGGGGAGGTTATACCAGTGCCTAAAAACATCCTTTCTAAATTAATTAGCTGTCTCTGCATTTATACATCTTCTTATAATGTATAGTTTTTCTTAAAAAATTAATGTTATGTATTTGAAGCATTTGGCTTATGAGTATGCTAAGAGAGGTGCTTATCTCGCACTTGTGGCAAGAAGAGAGAACCGTCTGCGGCAAGTTGCTTCTATCGCCATGGAGATTGGATCTCCTGAAGCTATCATTATCCCTGCAGATGTTAGTAAGATTGAAGATTGCGAAGCTTTTATTGATGCATCGGTGAAGCACTTTGGTCGATGTAAACAAAACAAAAAATTAACCTTCCTTGATTTATAATTCCTTTTTCTTCTTTTTTTTTTCTTTTTTTTTTTCTTTTGTTAATTCTTGATGGGTTTTGTACGAAAAAAACAGTGTATCATCTGGTGAGCGACGCTGGGGTTACTCCAATGAGCTTGTTTGGAGACTTACCTGATGTCACTACACAAGCTCCAACTGTGGTAACTAGCACCAATCTGACCCTTCTTTTGTTTACAGGTCTATTCAGAGGACAAAGTCCCAATTCTTTGAATTGAAATTGTGTCTGTGTTTTGATAATTTCTATAGGATATAAATTTCTGGGGTTCAGTGTGTGGCACGTATTTTGCAATTCCGCATTTAAAAAAGAGCAGAGGGAAGATCATAGTTATCGCTTCCTCTGGCTCCTGGCTACCTATACCAAGAATGAGCCTTTATTGTGTAAGACATCCATCAACATTATGTAAAGATGCATCATATGCTCTTCTGTTGCTTTAGAATTTAACAAATTCTGACTTTATAATGTTTTTAGGCAAGTAAAGCAGCAGTACTTATGCTGTATGAGACGCTAAGAATTGAAATTGGGTCAGAAATTGGAATAACAATTGTGAATCCTGGACTGGTAGATTCAGAGATGACTCGAGGAAAATTCCTAAACCAGCAAGGCCAGTTAGAAGTGGACAAGGAATTGAGAGATGTAAGCCTCCAGTTGAAAATTCGTATAAGCAGGCAGATGTATGTAGTGATATGTTTTACCTATGACATCAAAATTTGTGCTAGGTTCAACTGAGTGTGATGCCACTAGAGCCAACTCCCAAATGCGCGAAAGCAATCGTGAAGGCTCCATGCCGTGGAGATAAATACTTGACAGAACCAGCTTGGTACCGCGTCACATTCTTTTGGACTGCGTTTCTTCCTAATTTAGTAGAATGGACGAACCGCTTCTTTTTGATCCCCGAACCAGGCCACTCGGAGAGAGATACAGTTAGCAAGAGAATCTTTGATCTGGTAAAAGGGGTAAAGGAATTCCTAACACAAATATTTGGTAGAACTGCCTTAACTTCAGACACCAACATGGATAATGGAAGTTCCCTGCATCATGCAGATTAGGTGGAAGACGGTGCAAATGTAGAAGTTACAAATTTGTAGCAAGTAATAAATACATCAGGTTCTTTTGTATTAAGCTACAATAAACTACAATATTGGAAAATTTATATAGGTGGCCGCTTTTTCCTTTTGTGGTATATGCCCTATAATAATATTGCAAGAGCAAATCTACTTATCTGCAATACAACTGTGTCACTGTTTTTGTCAACTCAAAAGGGTGCAACTCAGGAGAAGAGGGCTCCTTCAGCTCTCATTGCTGCTTATCTCGTCCCCCTATTTCTTCTGCTAGGCTTGTATTTGCATTTTCCTATTTGTCACTACAACTTGACTAAACTAAGCCTTAATCCCAAATTAATAGTCCTGTTTGTAAATGAATCGGATAATTCTCGTAGCTTTGCATTTGCTTCCTCCTATTTGCAAATGAACTGATTTAACAATCATCCTTGCTGCTGATCCCTGATCAACAAGTATGTATTACAAGTGATCAAAATCATTTTCAGATAAGTTCCATCAACATCAGGAAGCTGAGGTCGCCTGTATATTACCTTTTACCGCTTCAAGTTTCCATGACATCCAATTTTGCCTGCTGATCATAGCTATGATCCCCATATCCACATAAGAAAGCTCAGTGACTTTCCTCAACGAGCCAGAAAGAGCTGCAAATAATTCATCATGGTAAACAGTCTTCTTGTCTTCCTTAAGAGACGCAAAGATTTAATTGTGATGAGGAAATCATGGAGACAGGTCAATAGGATCTGGGGAAGGTCGTCGTGGTGTCTGAGCAGAAGCAGAAGACTTTAGTCTTCTGATAAGCAACCAAGCATCAGAAGCAGGACAACCTTGATTCATCTCAATGGCAACTGGAGTAGGAAAAACTTGATTCATCTCTAAAAGCATTATGCCCTGGACCAAAGCATTCCAAGACGATGAGATAACAAAGACAGCAAGTCAGTTCAAAAACATGCGGCTTGGGACTCTCAAAAGACAGATATGATACAGAGTATCATTCACGAGAATAGATGTGATGCACACAGGAGCATCTATTTCTTAATCTAGCATAATCATAATTAATAAAGTCATATGCTACCTCAAAATTTACTAAGAACTTTTGGAACTGTTTCAGTGTCTCCTTCATATCACCAACTCTTTTGGCATCCAAAGAAGAAAGAGCAGCGGTAACCTCCTCAGGAGAATGACCTATTCCCTTCTGCACCACCTAAAAAGTAAAATAACTGATTGCCATGTTAAAGTTCACAACCTAACAAGAACAATAGATAAATTTCAAATTTAAACTCACATTGTGATCAATTAGGACCTCGGAGATGAAGCTGCCATCATCAACATAAACTCGAAGCTCATACGTTGTCCTGTGCTTATATTGAAATCCCTTTACGCCAGTCAAAAAGCACTACAAAGTTTGTTAAAATATAAGAAGTTGATTTTGACAAACAAAAAGGAAAGATAACAGTATTGTATTTTCCTCATAATCCTAAAACTACCTTAAATCTTACAGTTGAAAGTATCTATCTTCTCTGTTAAAAGAGAGAAACTATATATGTGTATAAAAGGAGAGTTAGAGAAAGAAATAAATACCTTTACTTTTCCCTGAACAGAGGATGTTTTTTCCTTCATTGCAGCCCACTTAGCTGACAAACTGGCCAAGTATGTAAAAGGAATTTCTCTGTCCCCAGATAGAATGAGAGGGTGTTCAAACTCATCAACCATACGGGCATCCTCATGATTTGGAATAACATTGAAATGCGGGTCTGGAATAGCATTTTCCCTATCAAAAGATGCATCAATATGCATCTCGTCAAAATTAGAAAATACACTAGATGGTGGATTAGGCATGGTGTTCACTGAGCTCATCGGCATAGAAAATTCTTCTGTAGTCCTTTGGCTGGTTCCATTGCCAGGTGCAACCACATCAGCACCTACAAAATATGAAGTTGGGGAAAGAAAACAAATCTTAAATTATCAGTCCTGCTTCAAGTTAGAAAGCAACATTTAGGAATAAAATCAATAAAACCAGTTTATATTCATTTATCTTGTTCACTTTCTTATACATGTTTTCAGAGTTTGAAAAATGATAAATAGAGGTGCAACACAGGCTATCAACTGGTAGGTAATGCCCCAAAACTGCGGCTTTTTGCTATTTATACCCATTGGCACAGAAATCATCACTTTAGAGACAGCTAAAGCAAGTCTAAGCAAATATGTTATTTTGAAAGATACACATGTTAATCTAATAACAAAGGAAAGGGAGAGAAAAAAAAATGTTGATTTAATGCATGTCCATGAAAGCATATTAGCTACAACAATTTATAGTCATGATTTATCACATAGCTACTTAAATCCTTAAGCATGGAAATTGATGTGGTAAAAAAATTCAACAAAAAAAATGTCAGTCTGAAATCATTAGTGATCCAACTCAAAGTCAACTGTCGGAGAGGCTTGCTCATGCTAAAGGAAGAGCAAAAAGAAGAAAGAAAGAACAAGTGAAGGTAAATATAAAATATTCTGTCTATGTCTGAAAGTGTTGGTTTCTTTCCCCTTCTGCATCCTTGAAGAAATTAATGGAATGAAAAACCAAGATTGCCCTCTAACTTATGGTGTCAATCACCTCTCGACATTCTTCTTGAAGATGTCTATATTAAGTGCAATTGTGATATAAAATAAAACTTTGCTCATGTAACTCAAAAGACAGCAAGAAGAAGATAAAGAGAGCAAGTCCAACCATGGTCCTCAGCCTGTAAGGGAGCTGCGCCTTGGAGTATGGAACTATTGGTGGGTACAAGAACACTAGAACTATTGGTGTGAATGTTAACAGAGCTACTGCGTCCATGACCATTAGTAGGAATATCGCTGTGTCCATGAACACGAACAGAATTATTGCCGTGATTCATAAAATTAGCAGAGCTATTAGCGCGACCAACGGCATCAGCAGAGTTATTGGTATTTCCAGGAACACTAACAGCATCATGGGGCCATGCAGCCATGGTTGCTCTAGTTGTTAAAGGAGGCACAGCCCCAGTCCTTGATCTGTAAAGCACAAATGGAGAAAAGAAGAAGTAAACATCCTAGCACTATTTAGAGATTTGAGAAGTTGTATACTTGTATTCAAAAGATTGCGAATTACAAGTTGCACTAATGGATAACAGAAGTTTATTGTTCTGACAGATATATCAGAAACATTCTACAGCCACGATACTCTCTTGATGCAATTTATCAATCATCCTCTCCCAAGAACTATTCAACATCCAATTTTCACATCCAAAAGAAAAGGGGAGATCAAGCATTAAACAATTAGAGGTATATCTTTAATCAAATCATATTTCTGAAATTTATCCATTTACAGAAAGACAAAAATGAAAAACCTTAGTTGTCGACTATCTGATATCTCACACCAAAACCACTTTTAGAGGCTAAAAATTAATATCATGAGATAACAAACATGTGAATAAAACAGTTCAATGCAGTGGAGTTCAAAAGCAAAAGCTCAATATACATGAGACACTTCAAGAATACCTTCGTCCTCTTGGTGGCTTATTTACTTCTTCCACTAGACGTCGGCGTGCTGCTTCCAAATTGTCAACCATCCCTCCTAGAACTTCTAAAGCCTCAGGGACCAGCATTAGAAGCCCATGCCTTATATGTACATTACAAATAACAATCTACAAAAAAGAAGAAAAAAAAATTACGACTTTGCTATCAAATTGGAAAAGCAACACCCATACACGAAAGACATCATATTGTTGCACACTAACTGATACCACAAATTGTTTGCTTCTAAGCTCCATTCAACACCTTATATTCACATCAATAACAAAACTAACACCATACTTAAGAAGGTCAATAGAAACCATTATTGAATTTGTGAAATTATAAGCCACAATCCTCAAATACACATACAACTATTGTTGAATAAAATATGCAAAAGGAAATATCTTTAGAAAGAAAACAGCTTCCATCTTATCTAAAAGTAAATCAGATTGTCACAAAAACTGACACTCATTGTTAGCATAAAAGGCCCTCCAATTGTGCATAAACCCATTTGATAGTGAGTAGAAAGGGGGAAAGAACCTTCAATCCTGCAGGGGCCAAAACTTGGAGATCCTTGATAGGTCTGTATTCCATACCAAAAACGCGTTGAACTCCATCGGTCATGGACAACTTAAGGCACCTCTTGATCCCAGAAGGAGAATCCTGATACCTTCCTTTGAGTGGACAACTAATATTAACAATCTCATCAACCTGAAAACATGAGACTCAACATGTAAGCATAAACTTTTTTTTAATGATAAAAAAAAAAAAAAAACACTTCTTAATCCCTAAATAGTAAACGAGCAAGAAGCAATTAGATTGCAGAATGTTCCAATTTGAACTACACCTGCAACACGAAAGGACCAGCAAGATCAACAAGATGCAAAGAATCCACATTGGGAGGAAGCAAACCGCCTCCCGAGTAATTCATATCAGAAAACAGAAACTGCTGAAAACAAAGCTTAGCCTTAGTTTCAACATCGAGGTTTCGAACAGAGCTATCAAGACCACCAAGACAAGAATCCAACCACTCTGTTTTTAACTTCAATCCCATCCTCAAAAGACAATCACCAACAGGACAACCGGAGCTGCTCTCCGGAGGAAGAACAGGAGGCGGTGGTACTGGTTCCCCCGGAGGAGGAGACGGAGGTATTAAGTCATCGGAGACGTCAATGAATTCATCGTCCGAGATAGTAAGGGGTTCGGCGGGAATGTCAGGATTAGGGTTTGGAGGGTGACGTTGGAAATGAAGATCATTATCTTGCTGCTGCTGCTCTTCGTCTTCGTCGCCATCGGAATTAGAGCTAAGCATAAGGCGTCTTCTGGGCATTCCCTCAGTGAGAATTTTTTTTTTTAATTTTATTTTCCCTCCAGTTTTTTGATCTTTCTGTGCAATAGATTGATTTCGTGAAAATTATAGCGCTGGATTTAATGGGCCTAGCCGATGTTTAAATTAATGGGCCTGGACCTGGGCCAAAGATTTCAACTGTTTTAACTGAACTTAGGCCTATAGTAATATACCCAAATCACGAAACAATAACATAAAATTATATTTCGTCAATTTGAAAAAGTAATCTATTCTAAGTGTTAACACAAAAATGTAGCTTTCATCTTTAGTAATTGAGAGTTTAGCTAAGTATATTTTTGTTATGTATTGTGGTATCTTAGATCTATCAACTATCTGCCCATCAAATTAGAATCATTAATGTGGATAGTCTTTTATGCCTTACCTAAAAGTGAAATGTGAAAAATTGACATTTATACTAATGTAGATCAAAAGATCCGGCACTGTGTGGTAACCCATGGGAACAGATAGATCGGTACCTTGATAGTGTTAATTTTTGGGAATAAGACTAAATTTCCTCCCTGAATTTAAATGTATATATTTTAAAATTACTAAAAAATATTAGTGGATAACTAAATATATATAGTGTAAAAATTGAGGTTCTAAATATAATTTAAATTTTTTTTTTTTTGTTAATAAGGATTAATTTGTTAACTAAATAAAATATTAGGAAGGTCTTTGTAAATGTTTAGGGTGTCTTTTGTTTACTTATCAAACAATAAAGGGATAAGTAAAATTGTTAGGCTAATTTGACCTTTCTTGGATACTCCAGCGGTTAAATTGGTCCAAAAGGTAACAAAAGAGCTAATTTGGTCTTTATTGAAAAGTTCAAGGGGAAAATTCACCTTTATATCTCAATTTTTGTATGGTTTAATTTTTCATTTAATTTTTTTAGGATTTATTTTTATTTTTGTGTTTTATTTAAATCTTAATTTTAATTAGCGTTCATTTAGGATTTTCATTAATTGATTTAATTTTTTTAGCTTATTTTATGTGTTTTTATTATATTTTAATGAATTTTTGCTTTTTCATAG
Organism: Mallotus repandus; assembly: GCA_949671775.1. Taxonomy (NCBI): domain Eukaryota; kingdom Viridiplantae; phylum Streptophyta; class Magnoliopsida; order Malpighiales; family Euphorbiaceae; genus Mallotus; species Mallotus repandus. The sequence goes on from CATIWM010466688.1 coordinate 27,729, forward strand.
AGTGTTTGGGATCAAGCCCACACCATAAGGAGCTGTTTTATGAAAATATTTTCTTATTTAAGGAGGTTTTAAAGATGCAAAATTTTTCGGTTTTGTACAAAGGGGATTTTTGGCTCTAGGAAAAGGCTATTGAACTCTGCCGCTAGAAGTTCAAGTATGGAATTGAAGAGTTACTAAAAGGAACACAAATTGAAGACAATCTCGAACGAGTTTTTCTTTTCTTAATCTTCCTTTATATATTGTATTCATGTTTAGATTCTTTGTGGCTTTGGAACAACTCATTGTGAGTAGTTAAATTGTTTAGAATTTCATTTGTGTAGTTGGTTTAGCACTTGTTGGAATATTTATTTCTATTAATATATTATTTGTGAGTTGATTTAATTTTAATTGTGTTCAATTTTAGGCCTAATCGAATGCATATTTGTGTATAATTTATTGACAATGAAAATTGGATGAATTTCTAGCTCATAATCTCATGAGAATTAAAAACTTTGATCACAAAAGTATAAGAGATTAAATAAATTGCCAAATAACTTAATGAACCCTAATTAATTGATTAACTATAAAAATAGACGATAATTGATTTTGGTGTGTTTTCATGATATTGAAAGAAATTTTAGGTATTTTAAAACAATGTACTATTGATTGTAATTAACAAATTGGTTTATGAAAAATTCTCCTAATTCAAGTATTAACCAGTGAAACAAATTCAAACTCTAGTCCATTATTATTGATTTGATTACAGTTAATTAGATTAGATTGTTTATTTTAATAGTTAGTTTAATTGTTACATTTTAATTTAGTTTTGCTACTAGAGAAAATTGAATAAGAGTTAGTATTTAATACGGTTGATAAGCCATTCAGTGAACAATTTACATTTCTTTGCAAGCAAGAAAAAAAAAATTTATACGACACAATTACTATCTCATTTTTAATATCGAATAAATAGAAAACTACAATTTCATCATTTAATATTATAAATCGTAAAATCATTATCACGCTCAATATATATATATATTAAATAATTATGTGTTTCACGTGTGAATAAAAAAATTTATTTGACTCGTGATATATAGTAAATAAATAATTAAACATATTATAATAATTATTATTATTATTATATTAAATAAAAATTTTAAAAATAATAAAAATGTTACTTATTTATACAATAATTTAATATTAACTTAATATAATTATAATTTATACAATTTTTTTAAATCTTTTATTTAAATAATTATATGATATTATTTCAATATTTTTTATAATGATTTTTTTTCAACTCTAAAACTGATTTCATATAAAAAAATATTTTAGTCATAATTATTAATAAAATAATAAAAAAATCACTAGTTATTTGTTAATAAAAAAAAATTATATAATAATTTAAATATTACAATCCCATTAAACTTATAATTTATTACAATACACTTTATTTTTTTAATATTTTTAATATTAATACTTTTATTTACACAAAAATTAATTTAATGTAATTTTTTAAGTTAAACTAATAATT
>CATIWM010466712.1:0-29458 GCA_949671775.1 Mallotus repandus
TACCGCCTATCTTATTCATCTATTGGCCGGTTTGACCGCCTCCATATATTTATTTGTTCGATTATTTCTGCAGTAATTTTTATTTGTCTCAGTTAATATTATTCCGCTGCACCAACGCTGTCCAATTTTCCCAACAGTTTCAAATAGTGTGTGAAGGATAATTGGAGATAGAATGGCAACTTTATGGATACTTCTAATTATTTTGTCCAAAGGGTGAAAGAGTGGAATAAAGACATTTTTGGGAATGTGTTCAGCGAAAGAAAAATACGTATGTAAGCCATTGATAACATTTTGGATCATAAAAAATTTAAGAGGCTAAAATTCGTCAGAGATACTTTGGCTTCAGAGTATGAGCAAGTCCTCCTTCAAGAAGAGATTATTTGGTTTCAGAAATCTCGCCAACGTTGGTTGTAATTTGGTGACAAAAACACATCCTTTTTCCACACTTATACAATCGTAAAACATAAATACAACAATGTTAATCTTTTGAAGTTAGATGGGCAATGGGTTTCGGATCTAGAAGTGATAAAGCAAGCTGCAGTGAACTTTTATCGTTGTCTTTATGCAAAAGATAATATAAATGTTGTCTCTCCATTATGGCCAAATTTATTTCCTAGCCTGAATGAGGTTGATGCTGAAAGTATGGATAAGGAGGTTTCTAAAGAAGAGGTTAGAAGAGCTGTCTTTGATATGAGGCCTTACAAGGCCCCGAGCCCCGATGGTCTTCAACCGGTGTTCCACCAAAGCCAGTGGGATGTGGTTGGTGATAGTTTGTTCAATATGGTGAAGGATTTTTTTGTGTCAGCTGTTCTTGATTCAAGGCTGAATAAGACTCTTATTGTCCCTATTCCTAAAGTGCCGAACCCTTCTACTATGTTGCAACTTCGTCCTATAAGTCTATGCAACAGAGCTTGTAAGGTGATTACCAAAATTATTGTAAGTAGAATAAAGCCTTTTATGGAGAAGCTTATGAGTCAAACCTGGAAGACAAATCACTGATAACGTAATTGTATTTTAAGTAGTGAACTCTATGAGGAGATGGAATAGAAAAAAAAGTGCTATGGCTATTAAGGTGGACCTAGAGAAAGCATATGCCAGACCCCATTAGGATTTTATTGAGGATTCCCTTTGTGCTAGTGGTTTTCATGCATATTTAATGGCCAAAATAATGACGTGTATTAGCACAGCTAGCATGAAAGTGGTTTGGAATAGTGAACAAACAGAGAGTTTCTTCCCAACTCGTGGCATTAGATAGGGGGATTCTATTTCTCCTCACCTCTTCGTTCTTTGTATGGAGCATTTGTCTCATCTAATAAACTCTTTTGTTAATTCTGGGACTTGGAAGCCGATTCAACTCAATAAGAATGGGCCTTTGTTGCCGTATCTCTTCTTTGCTAATGAACTTTTACTGTTCTCCGAAGCTTCCATTGAGTAAGCAGCTGTGATCCAAAAATGTTTAGAGGATTTTTGTGGTGTTTCTGGGCAGCGGGTGAATAAGGACAAGACTAGAATTTATTTTTCAAAGCGTGTTCAACATTCTTTAGCTTTTGAAATTTACGATAAGTTGGGCTATTCGAGATCAGAGAATCTGGGCAAGTATTTGGGTTCTGAGGTTATCCAGGGGCCTGTTGATAGGGTGACTTTCTAAAGTATAGTTGATAAAATTAAATCTAAATTATCCGAGTGGAAGGCTAAGAAGCTCTCTATAGCTGGTCGTGTCACCTTAGCAAATTCTGTTCCCCAGGCCATGCCTATCTATCCTATGCTTTCTGCAAAGTTTCCCATCTTAACTTGTACGGAAATTGATAAAGTGGTGCGAGATTTCGTTTGGGGTTCATCTAAAGGAGACCGAAAAATGCATTTGGTTAGCTAGGATGATGTTTGCAAGCCCAAAGGTAAAGGTGGCCTTGGTCTAAGGAAAGATGAGGATATGAATAAAATTTTCCTTATGAAACTTGGTTGGAGGTTTTTGACAAATCCTCATGCTCTCTGGGCTAAGGTTTTACGCAGCAAATATGTCGAGGGGAACATGACAACTAGCAGCTTAAAGAAAAGGATCGGGTGTTCCAATGTTTGGAGAGGTTTATGCTCAATTTGGGATTTGGTGCTTAAAGAGATTTCTTGGAATGTTGGTGATAGTCATTTTATCAGATTTTAGCAAGATAATTGGCTTGAAGGTTTAGCTCTTCTTGAAACTATAGCTTTAAGAGATGTTTCTCAAGCTGACAGACGATGCACCGTAGCCTCTTATGTCAACTGAAATGGCCAATGGGATTGGAATGCTCTCTAAAATTACTTCCTTCATTATGTTTATCTCCAATTGGCTAATAGTTTCCCTCCTAAAGCTGAGAGTGGGATGGATAGCTTATTCTGGAATTTTTCCCTCTCTGGTAAGTTCACAACTAAATCTGCTTATGAGCTTCTTGACAATTCTGATGTTTCTCTTTCTAATCCTTTGTGGACGAAAATCTGGAGATGGAGGGGTCCCCAAAGGATTAGGTCCTTCTTATGGCTGGTTGGTAAAGAAAGGCTTCCCACAGGTCCTATGTGCTTTAAGAGAAAAGTTGTGGCATTGCCCACTTGCTCTAAGTGTGGCCTGGAGGATGATACAGTCCTTCACATTTTGAGGGATTGTCCTATGGCTGTTAGAATTTGTTCTGCTTTATCTGCAACTGGTGTGATGAGTTTTTCAATTTGAATGTTTTAGACTGGGTCTCGCAGAACATTAAAAATAAAGAGATTACAGCAAGGGGGGTGGAATGGAGACTCATCTTTGGTGTTTTTACTTGGCTCTTGTGGCATTGGAGGAATCAGTATGTGTTTAAGAGTCATGCCATGACTTTTGAGTTAGCTATCAATGTTATTCTCCCACGGTGCAAGGAAATTTATACCTTTGAGACTTGCTGTTCAAACATACCTTCGTTGTACTCTTCAGCTTAGCACTCTGATTCCTGGAGCCCTCCTGAGGTTGGAATTGTGAAACTAAATACTGATGGGAGCTGCTTCCCTCTTTCTTTGCAATTAGGAGTGGGTGGCATTTTCAGAGACCATAATGGTCGGTGGATTCTTGGCTTTGCTCAAGGTTGTGGCGTGTGCACTTCCCTGGAAGTGAAGCTTTGGGCCATTCATATTGGTCTACAGCTTGCTCAGCAGAAGGGATTTTCTAAACTGGTTGTTGAGTCTGACTCTCTTTTAGCAGTAGAAGCTATTAATGTGATGTCTAAATTGTTCAGTAATTGCAGTAATCTGGTTAACTCCATCACTCGGCCTTTGAGGGTTGACAGGAATGTTAGCTGCGTTTATAAGGGGAGGGACTCCAATGCCTGTGCTGATTGGGTGGCGAGAAAGGGCGCTATGTGCAGTAGTGGTGTCCTGTCTATTTTTCCCAATCCGTTAGATGACTTGAAGGAGCTGTTGAGGTCTGATTATAATGGTGTCTCTAATTAGCTTCTTGTGTTGCTAGTCTTGTTTTTTTTTTGTTGTTTCGGGCTTGTGCGTTGTGTATCCACCAAAAAAAAAAGTGTTTAGTTTAATTGCATTAATAAATTCATTTTATTTTTAATGAATTTTAAATAAAATTTATTTACAAATAAATTTTTATTAATAAAGTGTATTTAGTTTAAATAATTTTTTTATGAAATAAATACATTTAAAAATTTTAATAATTTAGTTTAGTAATAAGTAATTTTATAAAATTAAAGTTGAAATTGAAAATAACTTTCATAAAATTTTCATTTAAAATAAATACACTCACTTAAAGTAGCAAATGAATTACATAATTTTTTTAAAAATTTGTTTATTAAACACACCTTAAATGAATGATAATGTACAATTTTAAAGCACATTTTAAAATAATAATGCAATGGAATTAAAAACATTTGTGCATACTGATTTTATGCAGATTCGATTCCTTAATTAATTGCTTTTCCTATAATAATAATAATAATAATAAATTACATGCATCTAGCAATAGTTTGAAGCAGAATCATACTCTCTTATCCAAAGCTCGTTTTTATAGGCACCATTCAAAGATAATTCTTGAATTGATAATATACATAAACATGCAGTGAGCTTCCATGCAACTAATCTAAAAAAATGAATTAGTATTCGTGGAGGTTCAAAAATTACACTTTTTGATATTGTTTTTTTTTCCCTCTCAAAAACAACCTTCAAGATAGTATAGTTTCAAATCTTCAATGCATGCAGTTGCACAGTTATTGATACAATTATACAAGAAAGAAATCGTACAATTATTCGATTTTTTTAGCTACTACAAATGGTTAATTTCTAACAACACAAAGGGGGAGAGAAGGGGTGGAGGTTCAAACTCTACTCTTCTCAAGCTGAATATCCACATCTTTTACCATTTTGACTATTCATGGGGGACACAATTACTCGATTTTCAGTGCTTTGAAACGTAATTTTTGAAATCCAAAAATTAAAAAGAATAAAAAAAAATTAATATATCCTCTCAAATGACACCTTGAGATGCAATTCAAATTTTGTCATTACCAATTTGTAAAATTTATTTTTACTTGATTTAAAAAAAAAAAGAACTATTCTCTATTGTATAAGTCATTAATATTTAGGTCATATTTTCTCTTTATTAATAAAAAAAGTTAAATAGCCAAAAAGTTTATTTATATATATATATATATATATATATATATATATATATATATATATATATATTTGGCATTTATCCTCTTATAACAGAAATCAAAATTCTGAAACTTCTTTCTTTTGAAAAAGCAAAAATAATGGAACCAAATGGAGCCCAAGAATTTGATTCCGTGACATTTAAATTTTGTGACAGTTATAGATTCAACATGTTGACGCTTTGGCCTATTTCAAATTGAAAGCCTAAAGAAATAAAATCAACAATAATTATAATAATTAATAACATAAATAATAGCCATGTGGAAATTGATATGAAAGGTGCATATAAATGTACAGTTTTGTTCAGGGGTGAATAAATGTGTAGTTAACGTGAAGCAAAGTGCATAATGATGCAATAGTTTCGGATGTTTCTTCGCAATAAAATTAGCAGTCCTATCTTTCAAACAAAAATATATATATTCATTATGTACAATAATACAGGCTTATTATGATTAAGAGCAAAACTAAAACCCATATATATGAGCCTTATATGAAATCAAATAAATTTTCATATGGTCAATGAGGCAGCAATCAAATGGTAACTTCTTTTAAGGATATCTTGAGCTGAGAGTTTAATTTTTACCATCGTCAAATTAAAAGGAAAAAATTATCCTTATTTTACATTCCATCAATGTTAAGATCATATGATCTTTCAATTTCTAAAAAAAAAATAATTCATATTTCAACAAAGTCACACATGTGACATACATAATGAATTAAAATTAAGGTAAAATTCTCAGCAATACTTCATTAATTAAGTGCAAGGATTAAACCTAAGATCCTGCCCTAATCCTAGAGCAATATGTATATAGTCAATTGACAATAAATGTAACAAACACATAACCTCTTTTACATATGGTGGATATATAGTCTTCTTCATAGATTTTATTGTTATAGATGATTATGAACATGACAAGCTGCAGGATATAGAGGCTGTATAGGTGTGTGTGTTTACTCCTTATGATCTTCAAACTTCACTCGTTCCGAGTTGCTTCGTTCAAGCTTGAATCGTTCTTGAACAGAAGAGATATAAGTAGCAGCCCTAACATCTACATTTTCATCTACAGCAATCCCGTATAGCTTATCTAATTGGCTTAACAACTTATCGGCACGGTTGCTTTCTGCTGCAGCCACAGAATTAGGCACTATAAACGAGACCTTCTGCTGCTGCTGCTGTTTTGGAGGAGCAACAATATAGTCCTGGTGATGGTGATGATGGTGATGATGATGATGAACAACGTACGCAGTTGAAGTGGCCGATTGAGTAGGCTTAATGACCTTGCTGCTATATTGATTAACATTAGTAGTAGTAGGCTTTTGAGATCGGTAAAACGGCACCTGCAGCTTGCCCTTAATGAAACCTCTGCGCTTGCGGCTGGACTCCATGCGATCGAGCAAGCTAGAAAGTTTTAATTAGTTGCTAAGGTTAGTGAGTGGGTGATTGTTTTCCTTGGATATCAGGGGCTTTATATAGGAAAAATAATTTTTGTATATAAGGGTACTGTCTGGGTACAGATAGATATGATCAGAATACTATAGCTTGTGCGGTCCCTAGTGCTATATAAAATATCTTGAAAGCATATATTTATTCAAAATTATTTATATAATAATTTCTTTTATATATTGAAAGTTGGATAAATTTTTGTTGGTTCAAGCGGTAAAAAAAAAAAAATTTAAATTTTTTAAAATAAAATTTTAAATTTGAATCTCAAATTTAAATTTCTTTAAATAAAATTTTAAATTTAAATTTTATATTAAAACGGTTTTATCATTTTAATGGAATTTATTCCAGTAGTCAAAGTTTTTATAGTTAGAGACTATAGTTATCAAATATTGAAAATTATTATATTTAAATAAATGAATAAATCGAGATTTATAAGCTAATTATATAGTGAAGACCATGCTCCTCCGTTTAAGTTATTTATAATAAAAATTATAAATTTTATCAAATTTTAATAGATGAAAAGATTTAAATTCATGAGATCTGTTTATTTTTTTTTATATATAAGATATAATATAAAAAATAAATCAGATTAAATCTAGTTGGCAAAAATATCAATATATTATAATTGAATATATTTAAAAATGCTTTTCAAGATATGGGAAAAAAAAACCCCTCCTGTCGTTATATGATTCCAGAATCATTATTGAACTTTTCTATGACTGTTTAATTATTGATGCGAAAAGAAACTTGGAGTTCTCTTATTATTATATTATTATTTAATTTAGAGACTAAAAGCACTTTCATTACATCTTGTCAAGGGAATTTTTCTCCAAGAGACAGAGTACTGTGCCCTTATCAGTTAGGGTTGCATGCATGCAACAAATAATAATATATTTTAATTTGTTTCTGCAATTTTGTCCCTAATTTGGTTTTTTTTTTCCTAAAGTAAAAGATATATATGAATCAAGCAGTTTTCATATGGAAATTATTAGGGATATATGAAGCTAAATTAACAATTTAATGACACTACAATCAGCAGCAAAAAAAAAAAAATTCCTTTCCGCATATTACAAGAATTTGCCATGGTAATATTACTCTCATATTATAGCAGTTATAAAATATGAATAAAATTAATTTTATACCTAATATAATATTCTCTATTTCATTTTAATTGTCTTTTAATAAAATATAATTTATTTCATTTTAAATAACTTTTTTTAAAGATAGAAATAACATTACTGACAGGAATTCAAAACAAGAGCATTACAAATAAAAGAGGATGGGATCACCCATCCTTGGAACTAGGCATAAAACCGTAGCTCGAGCTAACAAGTGAGCCACGACATTTGCTGATCTACGGACAAAATGCACTATGCATTCTTTCATCTCTTTTAAAAGAGATCTACAATCATCTATAACAAGACCTACAGCTAGATTATTAAGAGAAGGAGAATTTAAAGCACAAACCAACTCCAAAGCTTCAGATTCAATAATCACAGGAGAGACTGAGTGCCGTTTTAGCCAACTAAGAACTTCTCGCAAGCTTAATGCTTCGGCCAACAAAGCATCTGCAGGACCTACACTACTGCCACTCCCTGCAGCACATAACTCACTTTTATCATTTCGAAAAATCCAACCAAAACCCACTCGACCTTCTGCTTTGAAGACAACCCCATCCACATTGCATTTATACCAGCCCACACTTAGAGGTTGCCAATGGATTACACCCTCCTCAACATAAGGAAGATGCTCAGAAAATAAACACACTTGAGCTGACTGCCATTGAAAGAGGAAGGAGCTTGCTATATTAATTAAGCGAACTGCTGACTGCTTGTGATATTGCCAAAGCACCTCATTTATGTTACGCCATAAACCCCACAGAACCATACACACCATCAAGCTCTTATCCAAATCATTGGACTAGATAATTGAAGACAACCAAATCAAAAACTAACACCCCTGTGTCAGAAGGAATTGTGACATTCAGCAAATGCAAACAGCTTTTGCCTATCGAACAGAATATGAAAGCATGGCTATCCGATTCAACATATGAAGAACAAATAATGCAGAACAGGTCCACATCAACTCGACGATAGGAAAGTGCTAGCTTAGTGGGAACACAACCAAAATAAATTCTCCAAACAAGATTCTTAACTTTTGGAGGCAATCTCAAAGACCAAAATTTCTGCCAGACAACAGAGGTAAGATGAGACAACAAACTAGTCTCTCGTTGCCTGAGCAATTTATAAGCACTCTTCACAACATAAGACCCACTCTTGTCAAAATTCCAAACATATGAATCATCCACAACATGATGACTTAAAGGAACCCTGAGGATTAAAGCTTTATCCCGCTCATTAAAAAGATCTTCAACAACCTCGGAATCCCAACTCAACTCGCCTACCTTCATTAGGCTATTAACTGTAGCATTCTCGTTGCCTGGAATGCAAGGCGAGGTAACACAAGGATTAACATCATTAGGAAGCCAAGGTTTGGTCCATATATTAATTCTATGGGCCTGACCAACACACCACCAAATCCCATCTTTAATTAGAGACTGAGCTATAATAATACTAAACCAAAGAAAGCTAGGATTATTATGCAAGGTTGCATTCAAAAAATAAGAGTTGGGGAAATACCGAGCTTTATAAACCTGTCCAACAAGCGACTACGAGTGAGAATACGAATGCCAGCGATTCTTTCCCAACATAGCAAGATTAAAGTCATGGATTCCCCTGAAGCCCATCCCACCCATATCATTAGGCAAGCACAAATTATCCCAACACTTCTAACCAATACCCTGAGAACCACTTTACTTTCTCCCCTACCAATACGCATTAACCATTCTTTCGAAATCCATACAAAGCTGCTTAGGGAGCAAATACACACTCATTGCAAAGGTAGGAAGAGCTTGAGCAACAATCTTAATTAGAACCTCTTTCCCTGCCCTAAATAGAAACCTACTTTGCCAATGATGCAACCTTGAACTCAACTTCTCCTTTAAAAAGGAAAAAATCTGGCTTTTACTTCGACCCACACAGGAAGGGAGCCCCACATAATTCCCTGGACTGTCCTTAGGCTGAACCCCAAGAATTCTACAAACCTCAGCTCTACGAGAATTATCAGAATTTTTACTAAATATAACTGATGACTTACCAATATTCACCATCTGACCCGAGGCTCTGTCATACAAAGCAAGACATTCCTTAATATGCTTACTCTTTACCCAATTAGCCTCAAAGAATATGAGGCTATCGTCTGCAAAAAAGAGGTGGGAGATAGAAGGTGCACTTCGAACAATCTTACAACCATGAATCAACCCTCTGTATTCATATCTTCGCAACAAAAAAGAGAGGCCCTCTGCGCATAATATAAAAATATAAGGAGAAAGAGGGCATCCTTGACTGATCCATCTTTGCGGAGTAATAGGATCCAATTCACTGCCATCATATAAAACAAAGTACTGCACTAAAGATAGACACATCATCACCCAATCTGACTAATAAGAGGGAGAACCCATCTTGGCCATAATATTTTTGACAAAGGACCACTCAATACGGTTGTAGGCCTTAGACATATCCACCTTCAACGCAGCAAATCCATCCTTACCTTGCACTTCTTATTCAGGAAATGAAATTTTTTTAAGGTAATCATAATGTTATCGGTCAGCAACTTACTAGGCACAAATGCGCTCTAAACCTCAAAAATGAGACTTGGCAAAATACCCTTTAAACGATTCACCAACATCTTAGAAATAGTTTTGTAAATTACATTATAGAGGGAAATGGGTTGGAGATCAAATACAAATTCTGGGTGCTTCTTCTTAGGGATAAGCATAATAGCCGTCTTATTAAAAACCTCCAACAACGAGTTGGAGTGAAGAATTTCCAAATAAGCATTAGTAACATCTTGACCTATCACACCCCAAAACTTCTGAAAAAAAGCCGAGTTCAATCCATCCAAACCCAAGGATTTATCTGGATGCATTGAGAAGATTGCAACTTTGACATCTTCTAGCGAAAAATTAGTGCAAATAAACACCTTGCTCTAATCATCTAAACAAGCATCTACAAAGTCTAAGATCGCAGTATCATCACACCCACACGACTTAAATAAATCATTAAAATAAGAAGTAAGAAGGTTAGCCAAACCCGATTCCTTTGAGCGCCAAATCCCATTATCATCTTTCAACTGAGTAAAAAAATTCAGCTTCTTCCTCTGAGAAGTCGATAGATGAAAATAATAAGAATTGTTGTTTCCCAATTTAAACCAATATTGTTCACCCTTTGACGCCAGTACACATCTTGATGAGCTAACACAGAGTTATACTAAAGTTTTACTTCAGCAAGCATTCTAACAGATACCGCATCCTTCTTAACCTGTAATTGCTTCATCTGACGCCTACACTCAGCCAACTAAGATTTAAACTTGTTATGCAAATCACTACCCCAGTAGAAAAAATCTCTACCACAATTATCAAACTTCTCCAGCAATGATAAACCAACACTACCATTCCAACTATGGTGAACAACCTCAACATAATCTTTCTTATGAAGCCAAGCATTTTCGAATCTAAAACAAAACACTTGAGATAAGGAAATAAACTCAATAAAATCCAAAAGAATTGGAGAGTGGTTAGAAGTAGAAGCTTTAAGATTTCATAGCTTAACAAAATTAAACACATTTAACCAATCCACAGAGGCTAGAGCACGATCAAGCTACTCCTCAATGCCATCCACTTAACCTCTACGCCTTTCCCAAGTGAAAGGGTATCCCTTCATCCCAGCATCAACCAGATTACTATCCTCCACTACACTGTGAAAACCCTCTAATAACCAAGAGGGGTGCGCACTCTTACCCAACTTCTTCAAACCACTAAGAAGGTCATTAAAATTGCCTATGCAGCACCATAGGAAAGGAGACTTTGAACTGAGTTGGCGCAAAAGATTCCAAGACTGAGGCCAATTTCTTATGTCTGGGTTCCCATAGAACCCTGTCAAACGCCACTCTACCAAACCCGAAAGCTTCACCATGACATCTATATGATTTTTTGAGGAACTAAGCAAATTAACTGAGCCCTTCTCTTTCCAAAATAAGGCAAGCCCACCAGTATGACCTAATGGATCCCCTGTAACACCTCTTCAAAGCCCAAGGCCACCCGAACCTTATCCACTTTGGCCTTAGGAACCATTATCTCAATAACAAACACAAATTTTGGCTTTTTGAGCTGAACAAGCTCTTTTAAGACTTTAACTGTGCATGGGGAGCCTAACCCATGGTAGTTCCAACTTAATGTTGTCATTGGGCTAGGTGGGTGTAGGAACCAGGGCCTACCTATATTAAGTTTTTTTTGGATTATATAGTGCTTCAGAAACATCCACAAAAGCCTTCTCATCCATTCCAACATTATCCTTTCCATCATGCACCCTGCGTCTTTTAGAATCCACCACAGTTACACCTTCCTTATTTGGCTCCAAATCAGCAATAATTGGCACCTCATCCACAACCATATCAGCCACTGATTTCTCCTCCATAGCTGAGTTTATTTTCACACCACCACTACCCTGAATTTTGCCCTAACCACCTCTCACTACCTTAGTAGGATTGTTGCCTTTCAAACTTTCCAAAACTGTCCCTGTCCCCTACTGAACCACTATCACTACCGATTTTCAGGGATGAATCAAACTAGAGCCATTTAGCACCAAAATTGAGTTGTTGCTTATGAGAAGAAGCACACATCCATACCCCATATGGTAACTCCTCCTTTGGGACTAGATTATTAAAGAATTTAGCATATATTTTGTTAGTGTGTCTAATGATTCCATAATAGAAACAAAAAGCAGGTAAATATTCATACTGAAATTTAATCCATGCCCACGCACCACCCAGTTTATTGATTCTCATCTTGCTATGCAATGGTTTATCAATGTCCAATTCAACCCTGATCAGTATATACTTGCGCTAGGACCCTCCAAAGTTGTTTAAATCACTAGCAACATACTTGCCAATGAAATCTTTAATATTGCGTCCTACTTGCTCAAACATAAACCCCACCGGAAGATCGTGGACTTAAACCCACATAACAATCTTTGTCGAAAAACACTCTTTCGGTTGTTCACTTAGAAGCAATCGATGCATCAATAAAGGATGCTAATTAAATTTCCATGGGCCATCGTCTACCACCCTCCTTATATCTACCTTATAAAAGAATTAAAACAAGAAAAGGTTCTCATCCAGCTCTTTGATAATGACCCCTTTTACTGGTTTCCATAATGAAGCCAGCATGTGTTGCATTTAGTCAAAATGAATCAACCCCTCAGTAAGAAACCTACTAACCAGACAGAAATGAAAATCTTCCTCGGATTGCTCCACTGCATCCTTGTCAATAGTCAGAGACATTTTGGCATAAGCCTATTCAATGGAAATATTATCCTGGCTTGAAGAAGCCATTTAAAGAATACACCAAAAAAATAACACTAATAAAAACGGCTTGTAGAGAAATACGAGAAAAATGGAAAAGAAAGGACAAGAGTAATGATTAGCAAATGATTGAGTTTAAGGAATCCTAACCAGAAGAGACAAAGAAAAACATTGTCAAGGGACAAGACGTACTCAACTTGTCAAAGGATTGGATTATCAATAAAAAATAAATTCTTCTTTCCAATTTTATTCAGATCTTGATTTTAGAGTAAGTTTTCTATTGGAGTAACTGTAATTCACACTAACTTTTAGTCTTTCTAAAAGAGAGTTATACAGTCATTTACACCTATAATTATGTCTATTAAATAGAATTCTTAATCTTTGTGATACCGCATTAAACGACAATTGAAATGGAACGGAGGGAGTATAAGATATCTCGTAATTTAGAAAATAATATAATTTAATATTTGTGTAAAAAAATATAAGAATTGTTAATCTTTCTGATATCGTATTAAATGACAATTGAAATGGAATGGAGGGAGTATAAGATATCTTGTAATTTAGAAAATAATATAATTTGATATTTGTGTAAAAAAATATAATTTGAATTTGCCAAAGATTTCACTATCCTTCTTTTTCTATGAGGATATTTTGCATAACTGTTAGAAAAAATTTAAACTATTCACTCTTCAACAACTATAACAACAGTGTTTGGTTAAAATTTTAAATTCATAGTTGATAATTATTAGAAGGAGGATTCTTGCCTACATTAGGTGTATTACACCCTAGGGTAGGATTTTTGACACATCAACCAAGTGATTTACACTTCATCATTGAAAATGAGACACATCTCTCTTTGTTACAAATTTCACTATTGGGTGTAATACACCCAATCTAGGCAAGAATTTGCCTTATTAGAATGCTAAACGACTCAAACTTATATTAACTCTAATTTATAACTTTTTACCAACTACTTTTTAGATATGTTCATTATTTTACTTTTTTTTTTGTTTGAACCATTCGTATCGAAAATTTATTAGATTTTAATTAATTTTATTTTACCTAAACAAAATCATAAGTACCGTAAAGATCTCCCAACAACTATTATTAATTTATCTTTTTAAACTTTAGCTAATTATCATTAACTGAATACTAAATAAGTAGTGCTGATGAAATATCAGTTAACAACTATTAACCATTAGTAATTGTTAACACAAGTCTATAATTTATCCAATAGTTTGTTAATGTACCTCATCATGATAAGCTAATTCTGTTGTATATCATGTATATATAAGGCCATGTATAATTTTTGAACGACATACATAAGAGTCTCTTTTTTTCTCATTTTCAATTGCTACATTAACCTCAACACAGTATCAGAGTAGTATCAACTCCAACATCATCTTCTACTCAAATCATTCTTACTCCTTTTGCTCAATCCTCTATCATTTCATAAGCTCACTGCACCTTCGCAATAAAATTCACTCCTAAAAATTATCTTGCGTGGAAAATGCAATTTATTCCCCATCTTAACTATCAAAAATTGAATTCCTTTATTGCAATTGATGCATCTCCACCACTAAAAAATAAATACTTTTTCTTCTGGTCCAACTCAAGATATTAAAAATCTAGAATACGATGTATAAATCCAAAAAAAATCAGATGTTGTTGTGTTGGATTCTTTCATCTCTTAGTGAAGACGTGCTCCTATATATTACAGGCCATCACACATCTCATTCTGCTTGGCAAGTACTTTCAAATGTTTTTGGCTCCACCTCTCAAAATTTACAACTATAGATCCACATAAAATTACAAGAACTCAAGAAGAATGATTTAACAATCACCGAATATCTTAAGAAGGCTAAGGCTCTTGTGAATGAACTTAAAGCTACATGACATGCCCTTTCTTTAGCTGAGTTTAATGGCATTATATATAAAAATATTAGAGCTAAATATTATGGAATTATTAGTAGCTTAACTAGTACCCCGTTTTAAGTTGCATAGTGAATTGGTGGCTCAAAAAGTCTTCTTAATAGTCAAACATCATCACTAATAGACAATAAAGCAATTACATTATATAATGCATCTCCTTTACTACCTACACCAACAATACCTTCAATTTGGTTTCAAAATTTCACTCCTCGATCTGTTGGTTTGTCAAATGGATCCTACAAACTATAAAACGAGGGACCTTGTTAAATTTTTGGCTTAAAAAATCACACTGTTGATGTCTGCCAAAGAAGATATCAAAATCATCAATCATTTAACTCTAATCCTCAAGCAAACTTTGTCAATTTTTGATCACCAGGTACCACCACATCTTGACATCCATTGGCACCATAATAATATCCATCTTCTCCACATCTTTAGTAGCCAAACTCTAGGGCTAATTTTCATGCCACACCTGATATTTCAACTTTCTGTTCCACCTCTGAATACACAAGTCCCAATCAGTTGCACGTTGGAGATGGATAAGGCTTGTCCTTTCAACACACTGGTAGAACTTCTATACCATTCATTAATAAGCCTTCACATTTAAATCAAGTTTTATTTGTTCCTCAATTCACCAAAAATTTACTATTTATACAAAAATTTATGAATGATAATTCTTATTTCTTTGAATTTTGGCCAAGTTGCTTTTTTATAAAGGACCTAGTTATTGAAAAGGTTCTTCTTTAAAGGTCGAGTGAAGGTGGATTATATACTCTTCGAACTCCAAAATAAGCCTTAGTTGCCAACATTCCCTTTCTCCAACACTAGCATGCTCACCTTAGGCACCCTCAATAATGGACAGTTTCTAAAATCGTTCATGACTTTCATTTACCTCATTCTTCATCTCATTCAACTCCATGTTCCTCTTATTAATTATGGAAATTAACTAAACTTTCATTTGTACATGCTACTCATACTAGCACTTTAACATTTGACATCATTCATTTTGATGTTTGGGGCCCTGCTTCTCTTAGTTCTAGTTAAGGACATAATTATATTATTTTGTTTATTGATGATTACACTCGCTTTACTTGAGTGTCTTTTCATAGAAATAGAAGTGACATTTTATCCTCCTTTTTATATTATCAAGCTTTAGTTCACCGTAAATTTAATATAAAAAATCAAAGCCTTTCATTCTAATTGTGGAGAATATAAAAAATTACATAAATATTTTTAAACTATAGGTATAATCCATCCAGATTGTTTGTCCTTACACACATGAACAAAATAGACTTGCTGAGCATAAAATTAGACATTTAATTAATACAAGTCTCATTCTTCTTACTCATGGCAATGTCCTTAGCAAATGTTGGTTGTATGTTTTCCAAATTTCTATCATGATAATTAATAGTTTACCCTCCCCCATAACAAATCATGCATCACCATTTTTCTTGTTATATAACACTCATCTAGAGTATTTGAAATTTTGATCATTTGGTTATGCAATATATATGCTTTTAAGACCTTACAATCATCATAAATTCTCCTTTCGAACCAAAAAGTGTGTTTACTTAGGCCAGAGTCCTAATCATGTTGGGTTTCTTTATCTTGATACTACTACATAAAAAATATATACTACTCAACATGTTAAATTTCTTGATCATATTTTTCCATTTAAAGAAACTCTCGCCTCTAAGATCTTAGAACAATACCATACAAGACCTTGGCTTCATCTTATTAGGCATATTCCTTCTTCTTTGGTTCTTGTTGATAGACTAAGTAATCTCTCTAACTCATATTCTCCGACCCCTTTCCCTAATCTTATCCCTACTCCTTCCACCTATCTATGTCTAACTCAAACTTCCCCTTCCAACCAATCATATTTTTCACCCTTACCTTCCCATCAAAATATTCTTACTTGATAATCACCAATAAAATTCCAACCAATAACCTGACCTAAACTCATCATTAACCTTACCAAATATTCAAACCAACGTAATGTATCTCCTCCCCCTACTCATCCTATAACACTTCGACACAACAATGTCCAACGTCAAACACATTCTGCCATTTCTTACACCCCCACTATCCAATCCTTAATAATTGAACCCACTACATTTTTTTTAAGTTAAGAAGTACTATGAATTGTGGCAAGCTATGGCAAATGAATTTAATGCCTTACTTCAAAATAAAACTTAGTCTCATGTTTCATGACCTTCAGATAAACATATTATTAATAACAAATGGTTGTTCAAGATTGAAAAATGAGCTAATAGATCTATTGAATGCTACAAGGTACATTTAGTCGTTAAAGGTTATACCTAAGGAAATAGAGTTGATTATACTAAAACTTTTAGTCTTGTTATGAAGTCAACAACAAGAAAAATAGTTCTTGCCTTTGTAATCTCTCTTAATTGGTCGGTTCATAAACTTGATATCTTAAATGCCTTTTTACATGGTTTTTTAGACATTGACATTTACATGGAACAACTATTAGATTTTATTGATAAGACATACCCATACTATGTATATAAATTGCACATATCCTTATATGGCTTAAAGTAGGTTGCATAGCATGGTTCTAACGTCTTCATAATTATCTTCTTCAACTTTAATTTTAGTCTTCTCAGGTTGAAACTTCTTTGTTTATTAGATGGATTGGTAATTCTACCTTATTTTTCCTTGTTTATATTGACGACATTCTTGTTACAGGGTCTTATAATTCTATCTTCTAGTGGTTTTTAGCTTCTCTACATCAAACCTTTCCTATCTGTGACCTTGGCAATTACACTACTTCTAGGGTATTAAAGTAATAACAACACCTAATGGCCTTATTCTATCACAACAAAAATACATTTTCAAAGTTGCTTGCTCAAGCAAAGATGGAGTCATGCAAACCCTGCTACACGCCCATGGCCTCTCCACCACTCACAAAACTTGAAGTTATTGCCTTTGATGATGGAGTTGTACATAGGTAATTGGTGGTTGGCTTTTAATATGTTAATTTAACTCAACTTTATATTACATTTCGGTTAATAAACTCTACCAATTCATGCATTCTCCTAATCATGATCATTGAAAGACGGTTAAACGAGTTCTTCACTATCTGTAATACACCAAGAGTTATGGTTTGTTCTTTTCTTCTAACTCTTCAATGCATCTTCAATGCTTTGTTGATGGTGATTAGGGCAGGTTTCCAAATAATAAATGATCAATAAATGGATATGTAATTTATTTGGGTAACAATCCTGTCTCTTGGACAGCTAAGAAACAGTCCACTATCTCATACTCATCAACAAATAGTGAATATAAGTCTCTTGCCAATGCAACTACTGAAATTTTATGGTTGCATTCTTTGTTGTCTGAACTTGCTTTTCTATATCTACAACCTATAACTTTATGGTGTGATAATGTTGGAGAAATTTATCTAACTATCAATCCCATATTCCATGCTTGAATGAAACATAATGAGTTAGACTACGATTTTATTCGTGAAAAGGTTTTGCAGAGTATTATTTTGGTTAAATTCAATTCAAATACAGGCCAAATAGCATATATTATTATAAAAGCTTTAGGTCGTCCACTCTTCGACAAGCATTAAGACAACCTTCGCTTTTATTCTTTACCTAGCACAACTTGAGGGGATTGTTAACACAAGTCTATCATTTATCCAATAGTTTATTACTACACCTTATAATGATTAGCTCATTTTATAGCATATCAGGTATGTATAATTCTGAAATTAATGACATATATAAGAGTTTGTATTTTTCTCATTTTTTTATTACTACATTAACTTTAACAGTTATAACTATTAGCTATTGATACCCTATAGGTATATTCCTATTTAATTAATATTTTATCTTCCTAAATAAAATATTACTTGCAGAACAAGGATGCCTAATCTAAGTAAGAAAAAGAGTCCCTAATCAGGAAGACTCTCGGATCAGGAAGGAAACCTCCCAAATAGGAACAAGTCCTACGCGGAAGAGGAATCCTACTCCTCTTAGGTTTGAGCATTATATTCTCTATAAATAGTCCTTACTTCTCCCTTATTATTCATTCTATTCCTTTAGCTCATTACTCTCTCTCTTTATCTCTCTAAATTCTCCCTCTACCCTACACCTCACCTTGCTCCTCGGAGGTTTCAGAAATCAAATTAGCAAGTAGCGCCGTCTGTGGGAAACCTCTTGAGTCAAAACCATCATCATCCTCTGAGCAAAAGCAACTCACACTATGGCATCTACTCTACCACCAAGCACGAATACTCAAATCAATCCACCAAGTACAACCCCAGATACTCATACCAATCTACCAACACCCATTCCTCCAACTATCTCATCAGCTCCCATCTCGCCCATTGATCCATTGGCTCTTGTTCAGCATATGGGGCCATTATCATAAATTCCTTTTAACACACATACAACATCCAGTGTTGCCTAAGGATGGAAAACTCTAGGTATAAGCTTTCCCTATTATGCTCCCCTACATCACACTAGCCAACCTATTCCTTTTATACCTTTCCCAAGCCTCTCAGGAACTCCTATCATAAACACACCAAACTTAAGCACAGTAAACTAGACTCTCAACTTGCCTCCAACAAGTAAAGAGGCAATGATCCAGAATATCCAAGCCCAGATGATTCTTATGCAATAACAACTGAAATCCAAAATATTAATCCCGGAGTGGTTAATCTAGAGAATAATATGAACACACCACCCATAGTTGCCCAGAGTGCTCACGGAAGGGACAAAGAATCTCGGAATGATCTGAAAAGGGAGTTTAGTACAAGCCATCCAACTTTAGACGACTCCCAGATAGCCCAAAAGGTTGAACAAGTAATCTAGAAAGCTCAGATTGGGCCAAGGAAGGAGGACGAATGCATCCTAGAAGGAACAACACCTTTTATGAGCATGATTAATAAAACAGAGATCCCATCCAAATTTAAACTGCCTCAGCTGGAGCAATACGATGGCACCGGAGATCTAGTCAATGTATCATCATTTAGAACAAAAATGATGCTCTAAAATGTCAATGATAGGGTTCTATGCCAAGTCTTCCCCAGCAAGCTCACCAAAATTGCTCAGAGGTAGCTTCACCAGCTTCCAAAAAACTCGATTTCATCGTTTGAGGAATTGGTCGAGAAGTTTAGGACTCAGTTTATCACCAACATTCCTCTTGCTAAAAGCATAAACAATCTTCGAACATGCGTGCAGGAAATCAATGAGTCATTAAGAAGTTATTTGGATAGTTTTAATAAGGTGGCTACACAAATTGAGAATTTAAGTGATGAAGCGGCTATAGAAGCATTGAAGAACGGAACTCGATTAGGGAAACTCAAAGATAAGATTCTGACAAAAGAGCCACGAACCTTCTAGGAGGTCATGTCCATAGCCACCAAGCTAATTAAAATGGATGATGATGGAAGACTATGGTAGGATGACGAAAAGCCACCTTTCAAGAAAAATGAAAGAGTTGATCTAAGAAAGCCTACAGCTCCCCGAAATGATTTCAAAAACCCAGCGAAAGGATTCAAAAGGGAGACTGAGGGACTTATGCCCTTAAATACTTCCAGGTCAAAAATTCTCATGTGGATTAGAGAGAATAGAGTGGGCATAACTCCAGTTAAAAAACTTACCCCACCAAAAAGGGGAGTACCAGATAGGGAGAAGTACTATCAATATCATTAAGGTTTTGAGCATAAAATATATGCGTGCCAAGACCTCACATGGTCAATTGAAGAATTGATTAAAAATGGGAAGTTGGGGAGATTTATAAGAAATCAAGATCCAAATGACCAAATTGAAAATTCTTCTGATATAAAGAAAGCTCGTAATGAAATAGCCAGAGTCATTAACATGATTGTCGGAGGAGAAACACCAGCTAAGAAGAAACTAAAAAGGCCTTGGAAGGAAGAATATCGAGTATCTAAACAAAAGCTGACCATCATATTTGGACCTAATGATAGAGAGCATGCTCAACATCCCTATAATTATGCATTGGTCATACACGCATACATCCAAAATTATCTGGTGAAAAGACTTCTGATGGACGATGGTAGCGCTGTCAACGCACTTTCATGGAACGCCTACAAGGCCATAGGAGGCTCAATCACTGATCTGAAAGTAATTAAAAACCCCATCACAAGTTTCTACGGAGGAAAAACCCAACCAATGGGAGCAGTGGAACTGGAGGTGGAATTCGAAAACCGGAAAACTGGAGACATAAAAGCAGTTAGATCCCTGTTCAATATGGCAGACCTTCCATTCACCTACAATGGAATCATCGAAAGGCCAATTTTATACGAGATTGACACATCCACGAGTATTAGGCAGTTGACTATGAAAATTCCTTTAGAAGATCGGGTGATAATAATCCTCGAAGATTAATCTATGGCTAGACAGTGCTACCAGATGGCAATCAAATCCCAGATGGAGGCATTCCTTTTAGAATCTCTGGAGACAGAAAAATAAGGAGCCAATATAGAGCCAGTTGACCAAGTCCAAACTCTATAGATAATTGAGGTGAAGACAGTCAAGATTGATGGTGAACTTGATGAGAATATTAGTAAGGGAATTAGTGAAGTTTTGAGCAAGCACTCAAGCAGTTTTACCTCAAAAGCATCCGAGATTATAGGAGTAGATCCTCGGATTGCATCTCACAACCTGAACATTAACCCAGGAGTGAAACCTGTAATTCAGAAGAAGAGAAAGTTTGCCTATAAAAGGCAGAAGGTAATTGCTGAGGAAACTAAGAAGATGTTAGACGTCAGATTCATTAGGGAAGTTACACACCTGGAATGGGTAGCTAATGTAGTACTAGTCAAAAAGGCTAATGGGAAGTACATGATGTGTGTTGACTACACGGACCTAAATAGAGCTTGTTTTAAGGATAGCTATCCATTACCAATAAGTGATCAATTGGTAGATTCAACAGCCTACCACAGTTTATATAGTTTCATTGATGCCACTTAAGGGTACCAGCAGATTCCAATGAAAGTAGAGGATCATGAGAAAACATCCTTCATCACATATGAGGGCCTTTATTGTTATAAAGTTGTGCCCTTTGGGCTAAAGAATGCTGGAACAACTTATCAAAGGCTGATGAACCATGTGTTCTAAGACTATATTAGGAAGAATGTAGAAGTGTATATAGATGACATCATCATCAAGAGCCAACGAGCAAAATAATATGCTAAGGATCTTGAGCAAATCCTTTGTATTCTTGATCACTACTGGATCAAGTTAAACCCAGACAAGTATGTCTTTGGACTGAAAGCAGGGAAGTTCATAGGTTTTATGATTTCACATAGGGTAATAGAGGCAAACCCGGAGAAGATGGAAGCCATTATGAGCATGAAAGCTCCTAAAACACTGAACGAGCTCCAAGAGATTAATGGCAGAATCACGGCCCTTGGAAGGTTCATCTCATGCTTAGCCAAAAAGTGCTTACCTCTATTTTGAGCTTTGAAAAATTCCAAGAAGTATGAGTGGAATGACGAGTGCCATTCAACATTTGAAGAAATCAAGAAGTTCCTGTCTTCACCTCCATTGCTTAGCAGGCCAATCCTATATGAGGTTTTATACTTGTATCTCTTTGTTGGACACGAGATATGATGGTATCCCAAATTAGAAAAACTTGCTATGATGGTCATCCATACATCTTAAAAACTCAGGCAATACTTTTAAGCTCATTCAATAGTGGCCAGAACCAATTTTTCCTTAAGAAAAATTCTCCAGAGGCTTGAAAATTTAGGATGACTTGTCCAATGGTCAGTTCAGCTAGGTGAATTTAATATTAGTTATGAGCCTCATCAATAGATAAAGGCTTAAGCATTGGCTGACTTCATTCAAGAAATGGCAGTGGAAGAAGTAGTCTTTGTATCTTACCCGAAGTGGAAATTGTACATTGATGGAGAGTCTAGGGCATAAGGATCTAGAGTTGGGATCATTCTCATTGGACCAAGCAAGGTTAGAATCAAATATGTAGTTCGGATGAAGCGTTACTAATAAGACTTAAGTTGGCCATAGAAGTTAGGGTTGAACATCTCAAGGTCTACTCTGACTCTCAACTAGTGGTCAACCAGGTCAAGGAAACATACCGGGTCAAAGATCCAAGCATGATAAAGTACGTAGAGATGGCAAGACAACTCCTAAAGAAGCTTGAATAAGAAGGGAAAATGAGAAATACTGCAGATTCCCAAAAGTGAAAACACAGAAGCAGACTTGCTAGCAAAATTAGCAGCAGAAGCCAGCCAAGTATTCAACAAGCTTGAGCTAACCGAGGAACTGACCAAACCGAGCATCGAAGAAGCTGAAGTCTTGAACACTTAGGAAGTGGTAGAATGGATAAAGCCGATTATTGAATATCTGGATCATGGAATCCTACCTCAAGATAAACTTAAAGCTCAGAAGCTAAAGCTTAAGGCTGCACATTACTCTACATATAATGGAGAACTTTACAGAAGATCTTTGTCTCACCCGTGGTCAAAGTGTACATCTATGGAGGAAGGCAACTATGAACTTAGAGAAATCCATAAAGGGATATGTGGAGCTTATAAAGCCTAAAGCTTATTAGTCAGGAAGGCATTACTACAAGGATATTACTGGCCAACTATGTCCAAAGATGCTCTGCAGCTCGTCTAAAAGTGTCCTAAGTGCCAATAAGTTGCTCGTTTAAATCACAAGCCATCCAACACCCAGCATCCAATTGGAAGACCATGGCCCTTTGCTGTATAGAGAATAGATATCCTAAGACCCTTCCCAATCTCAACATCCTAGAAGAAGTTTTTGATTGTAGCCATTAATCACTTTACCAAATGAGTAGAGGTCGAGGCAGTCCCAACCATTACAAAGGCTCAGATTTAATACTTCTTTTGGAAGGAAGTTATCAGCAGATTCAGAATACCTTACACTTTAATCGTGGATAATGGGAAGCAGTTTGACAACGAGAAATTTAGAACATTCTATTCTGATATGGGCATCAAGCTCAGGTTTACCTTAGTAGCTCACCCTCAGACAAATGGACAAACAGAAGTCATTAACAAAATCATAATGAAGGACTGAAAAAAAAGGTTGGATGAAAAGAAAGAACATTGGGTGGAAGAGCTCAATAATGTTGTCTGGGCATACAAAACAACACCCAGGAGTTCAACTGGAGAAACGCCTTTCAAACTGACATACGGGATGGATGTAGTGATTCCTGTGGAGATTGGATCATCAAGTTACCAAGTAATGGGAGAGTTAGATTCGAAAATTAATAACATTAATGCTCAGATATGCTTGGACCTGCTCAAAAAAAGAAGAGAATGGGCATCCATTATCTCGGAAGCTTAGAAACTAAAAGTTGCTGGATATCACAACAAACATGTCCAATCAAAGTAATTCAAAGTTAGAGATCTATTGTTAAGAAGAGAAAACATTGGAAAAGGTAGCTCTGGAATAGGCAAGCTCGGACCTAACTAGGAAGGCCCTTATCAAGTTATAGAGAAAACTACTAAGGGTGCATATAAGATACAAGATATGCAAGGAAAAGAGTTACCAAAATATTGGAATTTAGATAGTATGTGAAAGTATTATCAATAGAGAAATTGTAATTAACTAAATAAATATATGTCCTGACATAATAAAAGTAGTATTTCCATTGATTTTCTAAAGTTTCTACATCTATTAAAAAAAAAACTACTGAGTATTTACATTAGCCGCAGATTTATAAGGCAAATTAGCATCGCCAGACACTGGGTTTTGATCTTCCAAAGATTTATTTTTGGTCATTGGAGCAGTAACAACAGTAATCTTAGCAGAAGATTTCTCTTTAGCTACCTTGGGATCAGTCGGTGTCTCGGAAGTGGCCTTCTTAACAGCAGTAACCTTCTTCTCAGCGGCTTTTAGATCCTTTCATCACTTAAGAGCGAATCTTTTTACAGCCTCTGCTTCAAAAGCTAGCCTTACCAGATCATTGGGTGTTAACTTTTCTAGCTCAGAGAAGTCCAAATCGTGTGCTGAGCGAGCAGTACCCTCCAGGATTCAGACTTGTAGGCTTTGAGGAACACACCTACCATTTTATGGTAAGTTCTCAAGTTATCCTTTGGGCATTCCTCTCTTCAGCTAATTCTTTCTTCAGAGCTTCACGATTGACATCTCGCTTCTCAATCCTTTTTATCAACTGAGCTTGGGTATGCTCAAGCTCTTGGATCTTCTTCTAGTAAGACTCCACCTCAGATTTTCCTTTGGCTTGCTCAGACTCTGCAAGTTCCAAAGCACATTTGGCTGCTGTAAGTTTCTTCTCATATTCTAGCTTAATGGAGCCAAGCTTTTGCTCCTTTAAGCTATTTTCACTCTTCAGGAAATATCGGTTGTCCTTCCACAACAACAACCCTTATACCAGCTGAAAAGAAAGAATGTCATAACTCAAAATTCTTACCATCAAGATATTAGTAACAAGGTCAGACAAGTACCTCAAAAGTCTAGAAGATCAGAGCATTAAGAAACTCATCTTTATCTAGGTCTGTCCACCGCAAAATATCCTATGGAAGGCGCAGGGACTTAGCATACTGATTTCAGACTTGAGCATTCTGGATGCTCGGAGGACTCATTTTTTAAAGAATAAACTTCCTCATGTTCGGACATCCAGGAATTCGAGGACGCTTGATGTATAGTCTGCTCCCCTCTATTAGCTCCTCTTCGTCCAAAGCCTCATCTCGGGAACGCTTCCTTGGAACTTCAACAGCTTCAGTAACCTCCATCTCAGTAGCTGTTGAAGTTTAGTTAAACCAAACTTCAAGGTCATCCTCTTCTCAAGTTAAATCTATAACCTCCATCTCTTGCCCTAGGGACTTAGATTGCTTGTCATCTGAAAGGCGCATCCCATTTGCAAATTTGAAAAAGTTAGCCATCTACAAATAAAGAAAGTAAGCAAAGTCAGAAAGATACCTTCATGAAGCTTGGGACTTACAATCATTGTTTATTCTGAGGATGTCCGGATATAACCTCAGGACATACCGCTAAGAAAGATTCTCAGTGGATACGCCCTCTATCACACTTTGCTCATGTAGTTTCTTTATTAAATTGCCCTCATCATTCAGAATTCTTGAAGGCTGCCTCATTTTCAAGCAATCCTCCACCCATTGGCGTTAGACATTAATGAAGTCCATTGGATGCTCGATCACAAAGAACTTGTGTCTCCCGACTTTGGGTAAATCAGGGAGTTTAGTGAAAATACTATGTTTAGGTATCGCCGACAACAAGAAATTCAGTTCTTTTATCTTCTTGGCCAAACTATACATATACCAAAATTGGGTTAAATCTAAAGATCTGCCCATACTACGCATTAGTTCTATATACCCAGTTAAGATCCGGTAACTGTTAGGGTGAAGTTAGCCAAGGGCGATAGGTAATGATTAAGGAAGGCTCTCACAAAAGGGTCTAGGGAAAACCTTAACCCACCCTCCATTCGGTCAAAATACACAACTATTTTTTATAACTCATACATAGGTGTGTGAGCCTTAAAATCCCTGTCAACAGTACGCAATACATACTCATGAAGGATGCCAAAATGCCTCCTATACCACTTGAACATCCCTTCATCCACTATTGACTCAAACAAGTCAGATTTAACTTGTTCTCATAGAGCCATGGCACTGACAGCAGGAATAAAGACAAGAAAATTTAAGGAAAAGTAGAGTATTACATGGACAACAAAGAAGTATCCGATTGCAGATGCAATGAAGGTAGAAATAAAAACTCTCACAAGTAGTAGCAGAGGCAAAACACAGCAAAGGGAGAAAACGAAAGTGTTTTTTTTTTCAACATATCTATCTACCATTTATAAGGATGAAGAAGATTCTAAAAAGATAACAATTGTCCTCAAAGCTGGGATAATCAAAACACACTTCCCAGTTGTATAATAGTCAACACGAACCTACAGTACAACCTATTATTAGCACGGTTATCAAAATCGCTATCATTTCAACTGACGCGATTCTTCAGCAACACGACGTTTTAAAACGTCTCCTCTTCTGACAGATGAACAGACGTGGCAGTTATACAAATTCAAAATTCAAAAAGCCTATCAAAAGGCGTGAAACTTACAAGTCACGCATCTCGCTGCCAGCTGTACCAAATCTTAGGTCTCATAAAGTCGAGTATATATGGAAACTCGCATCCTTGGGTCATTCTTTAGCATCGAGCATTTTACAAAGTCTAGTATATATGGAAACTTGCATCCTCGAGTCACTCTTCAGCACCGAGCATCTCACAAAATCTAGTATATATGGAAACTAGCACCCTCAGATCACTTTTAAGTACTGAGGTTCACTTTCAAAACTTCAGCACTAGTTGGTCCCATTCTGCGTGTTACTATAAAACTCGTGGGTTACTCCCTCGGGACACCGAGCATTAAACTCCAGTACTAGCTGGTCCCATTTTGCATGTTTCAAAAACACTGCTGGGTTAATCCCTCAGGACATTTATTAACACTGAGTATCTATAAGTCCAGCTGGCATCTCTTTGTTATTTTACTCTGATATCTGGAATTCAAAGACTAGGTACCGAGCATCTTCACCTTCAGTGACTGAGGCTGGCCACCTCAGCTCACCCTTTTGTCACCAACAAAGATTATCATCGTCTCTTCTTCAGAACTCTTTACTCTGAATTATCAGCAACGAATTCACCAGACTTCAAAAATCTCAGCCATAAATATCCGATCAGACTTGCGGGGGGGACTCTTGATGGACTCTTGATACCCTATAGGTATATTCTTATTCAATTAATATTTTATCTTCCTAAATAAAAGGTTACTTACAGAACAAGGATGCCCAATCCAAGTAGAAAAATGAGCCCCTAATCAAGAAAACTCCCGGATCAAGAAGGAAACCTCCCAAATAGAAATAAGTTCTATACAGAGGAGGCATCCTACTCCTCTCAAGTTTGAGCATTATATTCTCTATAAATACTCCTTACTTCTCCCTTTATTATTCATTCTATTCCTTTAGCTCATTACTCTCTCTCTCTTTATCTCTCTAAATTCTCTATCTATCCTCTCTGACTTAACTATCAGAGGGTTTGTGGGTGAAACCCTACACCTCACTTTACTCCTTTGTTGGTTGCTTGAATGCAGGATTCGAAAGTTCTAGAAATCAAATTATCAGCTATCATGAATAGTTTAGCTTAACAAACCCTATATAATATAAATAAACCTTTTGGCCTCAAAGGTGGCACCATTAAAATGAAGAGAACTTTGGAACATTAGCTTGACTTTAAAAAAACAAAACGAAATGATAGATGCAAGAAGAATAAAATCTTAATTTGTAGCTTTTTTTTTTTTCCTTTTTAATATTGCTGAATTAGTAATTGAGGATAAGGTAAGATCAGTTAATGGGTAATGCATCTTGAAAATCCACTTGCAATTAAGTGGCTGTAAATGAAAAAAATTATGCTTCTACCTATTTTCATAAATCTTCAGTGAATGGGTTAATGGCAGTCTGTTGTGTACACTGTTTATGCTTTGGGTATATTCCAGCAACATGCAGATCAGTACTATATAAATAGTTATTCTATTTATTTATTCATTTAATTCCCTTTTATCTAACGAATAATTAAGTTTATTTATATATTAGAATTAGAATCGAAGTCCAAACTATTGTCCTAACAGCTACAGTCAAGAATATTAAAATTGAACCCTTCGTAAATGTGCTTGTAAGGGGATAAGAATAGTGTCTTTTTCACCACTTTCCTTTTCCCATTCAAAGAATTTGCGACCTGGAAGAAAAACTTAAACAAAAAAAAAAGGAAATAATCCAATTGAAAAATGTAATATATGAGAATAAACTATATAATATGTTTGTTATATATATGATGAGTGTATTTAAACTTATTAATTATGATAAAATTTACAGAAGACTTACAACGATATTATTATTATTATTATTATTATATGGATTCTAACTATTTAAGAATTGAACTATTAAATTCTATGAAAGAAATAAAATTCTTCAAGTAAAATATTTTTCTAGATAAAATTCTAATTTGAAATCTTATTTGGTTATATATATATATATATATATTAGTAAACAAACACGTGTTTCGCATGTGAATAAAAATTTTATTTGACTCGTAATATAGTAAATAATAAATAATTAAATATATTATTATTATTATTATTCAATAAAAGTTTTAAAAATAATAATAATGTTAACTATTTATATAACAATTTGATATTAACTTATTATTGGTTATAATTCTTTACAATTTTTATAAAATTTTTTATTTAAATAATTATATGATATTATTTTAATATTTTTCATAATTAAATTTTCTCAACTCTAAAACTGATTTCATATAAAAAAACTATGGTCAAAATTAATTATAAGAATATAATTTACAAAAATACAATAATAATTAAATTAAAATTTTAAATTTAACTAATAATTAAATGATAAATATTAATTGATTTAATTTTAACTCTTTTTTGTTAAATTCTATAAAAATATCTAAAAATGATAATTAGTCTACTTTTCTTACAAAAAATACACTTTCAAACAAATTATATGCTCTATTTTCTATTTTTTAATTTTAAATTTATAAAAATATCTACTTTTGAAACAAATTATATACTTTTCCCATTTACATAAAATTTATTAATTTTAATTTTAATTATTTACTTATTAAATTTAATATAATAAGACTTATAAAATTTTTTATTTAATTTAATTTATATTAGATAAAATATAAGTAGACCTAATTAAAATAGAAATATATATATTTTTAACAAAATTATTGCCAAAATTTTAATTAATTTAATTTTGTTAGAGATAAATATAAATTAACATAATTAAAATAGGAAATATACTTTTGATTAAATTAGAATTACATGTTAATTAATTTCATTTTTATTAGAGATAAAATAGAAATTAACCTAATTAGAATAGAAAATATACTTTCAATTAAATTAGAATTATATTTTAATTAATTTAATTTAATTTAATTTTGTTAGAGATACAATAGA
>CATIWM010466730.1:0-10302 GCA_949671775.1 Mallotus repandus
TCTCTCTCTCCAATTTCCCAAAAATCAAGGTTAAGTCCACCTTGCATTTTTCATCATTGTTTCTATCCTTCTTTCTCATTTTTGTGCTTTAAAAGTCTTTAATTCACGCATAAAAATACAAAATAAAGAAAAAAGGTCGGTCTTTGGGTTAAACGCAACAATAAATAGCATTTATTGCTGCAGGGGACAAATGTGAAGAGGCGCCGACTCTTCGGTAAGGCGTCGCCTTACCCATCCTTGGTGAGAAGAGGCATCGCCTCTTCGTTGAGGCAATCGCCTCTACATCCAGGCCTGGTTTGGGCCTTGGGCTAAAAAGTTTGGGCTTGGCAATTTGGACTTGATTAGTGTTTTGATTAGGATTATATTTTAGAGAAAGTTTTGAGTTCTCTTGCATTCGAAATTCGGACTACTCATCACTAAGCTTTCGTCGTGGATCGACCAAACCGGAAGTGTCCACAAATATATTATTAATTTTAATAGCATATTAATTATTCTTAAGAAAATATCATTTCAAAGTCAACTAAAAATTATTTTTAAAAGAATATTACATCTTAATCTATGTATTTTATATTGACTTAATATGGAATGCAGTTAATTGTCATTTAATTTTGATCATTAAATTACATATATTAGTTACCTTTGCTATCCTTATGGTTCTGTCAGAGTCGAACAAGATTAGTCACTGGTGGTTCACATAAAAAAAATTACATATATTACTTTAAAAAAAATTGATTATTATATATTTATTTAATTTTTATAATACTAAATATGTATTGACTGAGTTCATTCTCTAGTGATGGAAAAATATATAATGCCTTGCTCATGGGATATTCTACCATTTCTTGCTATGAGTAGAATCTATTCATCAACATTGTTTTAATCTGTTTATGTTCATAATATATATTTGGATAATCATACTTTGTATTCTTAATTGTGTACTTTGAGCACCATTTAAATACGAAAGAAGTAGGTGTTAGTATATAACCCCTAAAAGAAAAAAGAAAAAAGAAAAAAGAAAAAAGAAAAAAAACATGCACAAACCAAAGAGGATTGAACACCACGTTCTTCTTTTTCCTTTTGCCCTGAAAAACGACTGGTACATGGAATTTCCAATCTTTTGCTTCCTTTTTTTTTTTTAAACCAATTTTATTTTTCATTTAAGTGATACAAAAAATTATAAAGTAGAAACCGTGGAGGTGGAGCCAATAGCTCACCGTTGAAAAAAGAAAAGAATTAATGACCATCAGAAGAAAAAAAAAAGGTGAAAGCTAAAAAAAAAATCCATTTACACTGACTGAGACCATTGAAGACTCTAATTTATCTCTGCTGCAGTTGTAAAAGGGTTAGCTTAGCAGTTGTTCAGGACCATTGAGAGCTTTTCGCCGTCGTCAACATTGGTTGATTCTCAAGAAAATATTTTTTCATTTGTATAAGATGAGTGCTAATGCTGTGTTCTTCTACCTGCTTGATTCAGGAAAGTAATCAGATACCATCCAATACATGTTTCATAACCACAAGCATGATCACAGACCGAAATATTTCGCTTTTCTAAAATCAAAATTTTGTAGCAAGATAAACCTACTTTTAAGCAATGTATGTAAGCAATGATGAGATTGATCTATCTAGGCCAGCAAATCTGATAGATGACATTCCAGATTACCCACATGCACAGCAATTGCAACAAGACAAAAGAAAAGACTACCGCGTACATAACCAGAGAATGAAGCAATTGACAGCCTGTATTAATTGACCCCATCTGCTTAACTGTCCAACCATACCAATTTAGCAAGAAAAGCCATTCCTGAACCATGTCAAATTATTGAAATTCGTCGAGCACAACCATTTAAGACCTACTGTACTGATCCTCCCAAGCCAGGCTATTTCACAGACATACACTGCTAAAACAGACATCATTACAACTGATTAATTCGCTAAAAAAACGCTCATTTCTAGGCCAAGCAGGCATGTCCCAGTGCCAGGAAAATGGTAAACATATTAAAGCATGTCAAACTACCGCAACAGCATGAACAGATGAGAAAATTTTCCGAATACATGTAAAGACACGGCAAACTTCTGCTATTTAAACTTCTACATTTCCATGGATTAAATGATTTATTGTTTTGTTTTATTTCCAAAATGTAATTGTGGCCTATGGGAGGGAGTTGCTGAAACCACTCATTAATCGAAACCACATACTTTTAACTAACATCTCTGCAACAGGCTTGGAATTCATCGACAAATAATTGTTTTGAGCACTTTAACATTGATGCAGAATTTTAGACAAACTTCAGACAGTAGCAACACAAAAGGGGCAAATGATCATGCAAGGAAAATATTAGGGAAAAAAAATGAGACACCTCTCTAATTTCTCTCTCTGTTTCTATTGTAAATCAGGGAAAAAAAAGCGAAAGGAAAAAAGGGTTAATTACTAAAAAAAAAATTAACATTTCAGTTTTCTGTACAAAGAGAAAATGGGTTAATTACAAAAGGATAGCCCCTCAAATTTTGCTGCAAACATACTTTGTTCACTGCTTTTTCAATATTAGCATTTTTATCTCAATTTTTGTTTCTAACCTGAGAAGAGTTGCATAACAAGAAAAATGCAGTAGCACCAATAAAAGGTAAATAATAGCTTCCAAAAAATCTAAAATGAATTTCAAAAGAAAGGGCGAAATATTTAATGAAGAGTGGTTTACCAAATAAAAAATAAAACATCAGTGACTCAGCTGAATATTAACTTTACTCTAGCTTTGAGCTTAATGATTGTAACTGTAGATGTTGTTCTAAAGTGGTTAATTTTGTAACTATTTTTCTTTTTTGCTGCAAGAATAAATTTTTGCAACTATGCATAACTATTCTCACCTGCAAAGCTGCTGTTGAAGCCAATAGAGCTTCACATTCACCAAGCATAGCTTTTTCTTCTGCTGCTACATTAGCAAGCTCAGAAACCAACTTATTCACCCCCTCCACCTATACAGCATAAGCAGAAACAGGAGTTGAGCATCTGATGTGCAAATAATTATCGGCAACAAGAATCGGCAGCTAATATAAGAACTGGAACGACACAGCCTAAGACTCAAGCTGTAAGAAGACTTCAAAATCATGAAAATACATATGCCATTTTCCCAAAGAAAAATAACAAAAGTGAACTTTGTACTCCAAATGCAGCTTACCATACACAAAAACATCATTAAGTAAACTTTGTGCTACACAATTATGACTTTTGCCTTGGACACCTATCTAGATTCCAAACTTTGCTTCTCTGTCCGCACCCAAAAAAAGATCCATTTTCAAGAATGAACAGAAAAAATGGAAGTCCTAGACACTAGACTCGTATCATCAAAACATGTGAATGTTTCAAAAGAACAAATGCCATCAGCATATATTATAATCGGATTTTTAGCATTATACATGGGCCTTAACATTTTATCTTTCCCAAACTTGTACATTCTTGTATAAGATTTAACTTATTTAGTTATAGTTGAAATTACAAATGGAGTAATAACACTACATGCAGTGTTCGTATGCTGCATGAGCAACAAAATACATGAACTACACCTCACAGTTTGGTATCAATGTACAAAGTTCGTAAATTACCGTTCTGTTGAGATCCCATTTGGTGTTTCTCACACATATACTATACAGAAGTAGCTTCAAAAGTTAAAACCAGGGATCTGTCCTAAACTGGGGAGGCATGCATATTTGAATATTGTAATGAATTCCACTAGGTCTTTAGTAAACATTCTTTTGACAGTTATATTTCCTAAAGGACAACTGTGTCTTATAAACGACTGATTTCTTCAAGTTGGCAGAAGTGATTGCCTGAGGGATGGGACATGAAATGACAAACAAAATTATTAACTTATACCTGTTATATTAACCCTTCAAATCTTATTCTACTTAATTCAACAAGGAGGTTTGGCTCCACAAAGATGAATCACACATCAGGATCTTAAAGAAAAAATTTCCTTTCTTATTAAATTACTATTAATGACAACAAACAAATAGCTCAATAGAGAATTGACCAAAGCCAAATTCACCATAATGTGAATTACATAATGGAGAGAGACAGAGAGAATCTGACCTTTGCGAGTAGAGAACATATTGAAGATCCCATCGCTTGCATGACATCGACAGCTGAACAAATGGCAACCTTCAATGAGTCTATATCTGCCTGAAAAATGTATAAAGAAAATGAGATATCAAAATTTTGTCTCTAAAGAAATCAATTCTAGTAATATTTAATAATCTAATATACCTTCGCCCCTCCAGTCACAGGAAGACGAAGAGTTGTTGCCTCCAAATCTTCCAAAGCCCCAGATAAAGAGCTTATATGATCCTTTTCAAGTAAAGCCCAATCATCTAGGTTGGCCATCTGAATTGATAACTGAAGCAGTTAAATAATAGCATAACTATGAACTGACAAAACACAATGGTAAAGATCATTGTCCAAAATGAAAGGGAAACAGGAAGTCTTGAGATAACTCTATAAAGGTGAATGAGATTAATATTTTTCACAAAAAACTTCCATCGTGCATGAAACTTTTTGGCCTGTCATTTCCTCTTGCTCTTTTCCCTGTTCTCTTATCACCGTATACCAAACCCAGTGTCCCTTCTCAAGAAATGCTGTTATTATTATCTAGAGACTCTCCATGCACGCTACCAAGGCATATCAAGTGACCATAATGATCAATTAATCATCAATTATACTGCCAACTGATGCTGATCAGATTGCTATTAATTACTTCTTAATTGAGCCTCTTTTCCCTAAAACATACTTCTGTTTTCTTTCTTTTTTTCTTATATGCTGAAACTTCTCTGCATGTGATGGCTCCTAAGAAATACAGAATCTCTGCATTTGAAACTTTGCTAAAACTTTTTGCAATAATAATTTGAGAAATCTGAGCAACAGCTTTTTCTGCGAAATCTACAAGTGACACAAATTAATAAATAACTATCTCTACAAAATCACAAGCATGCAAAACACATGTCTTGTGCTCTACTCCTCCACCTCACCACACCCCTCTCCTTCCAATTTCTTGAACCATCCGCCAAATAAAAAAAAAAAGGAGAAAATAAAAACTGTGGTGAAGATAAGGTAGTTTAAGTTTAGAAAATTTTAGGTATTAAAAATTAAATGAAAAGAAAAACAAGGATTAGCACAGGATTGCATAAAAAAGATATAGACTTAGTAACTATCAGAAAAATCTCAATTGATACATATAATAATTGAAAAAAAAAGCTTAGAAATACTTCCAGATATCAAATGCCACGATAAAGAAGAGACATTACTTGATGATTTAAAACAGCACTCAGTTTAAGCTCTAGCTTCATCTGTTCGAGATTGATCCTCTTCCTGATTACTGAATCCCATAGATCTAAAGTACTGTTCCAAACATTGTACAGAGTTTTCTGCACAAAAAAAAAAAAAAATTCTATGGAATTTAAAATGCTATAAAAGGGAAATCCTATTTCAGCAATGTTAATAACTAAATTCAAAGTTCTGCACTGTCAGAGGAAACATCAGCAAAGTTGATAATCAACATAGAATAAGAGAGAATTCATTCATATCATAAAAGAGAGAATTTATTCATATCATAAAAGAGAGAATTTCTTCATATCATAAAAAAGACGTTTTTTCACAACTTACCATATACTTTCTGTAGCATAAATGGCTCTCCACTTGTTTTCTGTTTTAATTGATTTTTTTTTTCTTTTCATTATTATGTGCAAGAAGGTGATTGTTCTACATTTCAGAGTAGAAAAATGCGATCCTTTAGGCCCACATGAAAATTGGAATCAAAAGGATCATAATAACAAGAAAGGATTAAAAAAAATTTACATGAGGAAAGGAGTCATGCATTTTTGAAACTTTTAGCTACATTGGCGTGCATTATATCCTACCTCTGCAGTTTCTTTCTGAATGTAAAGGACAGCCTCTTCCCTGGCATTAGCAAATCGCCACTGCAAATATCTGTTGTACAACAGCCGTATCTGATGAGCATCTCCAATATAATTTCCACCCTTTTTCCCTTTCTTAAAATCCACTATAAAACTAAGCACAGAAGTAGAACTATTGGATTGGCTAGAGAAACTTGATGGCCTTGTCCGAGAAGGACTGACCCCTCTAGAAGGAGGAGTGGATGGTCTTGTATGAACTGGACTGACACCTCTACTCACGGGGGTCCTACATGGTGATGGAGGGCGCAATCCAGGACTAGGCAAGGACTGAGTTCTAACAGCAGGAATTAGTACTGACATTTTCTCTGATAAACTTGCTGCAAGAAGCCTCTGAGATCCAGAAACCTGCAGTAAACTATCATCCGCAGAACTTGCTTTAGACCCTCTCCTGCCGTTGTCTTCTAGACATGATAATTTTGCAGCATCACTAGCTGATTTCTGTAAAGGTTTAATGCTACCTCCAGGCACAGACAATCGCCTGAGTGAAGATAAACCAACTCCAACTGGCGTGGATAGAGTTTTCACACTCTTGTCACGGTGATCCACATTTTTATTCAATGAATTGGAAGATATCTTCCCACCTAACCTACTAGGCCATCTATGTTGATCAATCAATCTAGTATGCATACCTTCTGCAGGTTTAGCATTTTCTGATTGATCCTGCACATTCTTCCCTTTAAGAGGACTCCTCTTTCTCTCTGGTGTAGACTTTCTTGAACCAGCAGGACTTTCAGCCTGCTTATGAGACACATTTGAAGATGGCCGCAAGGTGCGATCAGACGAAATGCTACTAACCGGTTTTTCCTTCTTGCTGATTGGAATAGAAATACTATCCGACTGAAAGGAAACACTGAGACTTCTCATTGTAGAAGGCCATAAACACTCTGGTAATCGGCTGCCAGCACTTGACCTTCTAGACGGCAACTGTACATCAATACATGAATCACGAACTGGAGTAGTGGGGCTTGGGGGTGAAGATGGAATTGAAGGACGCCTCCTCTCAGCTGTTTGGGCTCTCTTGGAAACCACCTGGGAGGCAGTAGGCACTGTTCTCGATTGGTCAGGTGATGGACAACGCCTGGGAGCAGATGGTGTTGGTGATTTGTATCTAGAACTAATTTCCCTCCTTCGAGGGCGGCGGTTGGTGGCGGGAGCATTACTGTTCCTTTCAGCTGAAACCAAGGGAAGTCTTGGGGTATCCACAGCTGTATGCTTCTGTGATTCACATACATCCATCAAAAGTGTCCAAATTAGACCACATTGATGGATTTTTTCATATAATTGAGCTGCATTTGACAGCTTAGGCTTTCATTTATTCCACATTGAGGGGAATCAAAACAGCTGCTCTAAAAGAAGATACTTTTCCCAGCAATAAATCTGCCACAAAAATGCATATAACCAGAAAAAAAAGTGAGATACTGCAGAATGGCAGGAAAAAAAGCAAAGAATAAATCAATAAAAAAGAAAAAGAAACAGAAATATAGAAAAAGAAAAGATTACATTTTTCCAAAGACCCAGATCTGATAGATGATAAATTTGAGAATTGCAACAACTAAATACAAATGGGTAGTAGTGAATTTTCATCAAGAAAAGCCCAAATCGAAGCAGATCAAACCATGACAAAAAATTTATGCAATGACAATGATGAGAACGATAAAACAACATCAGGTACAGATAGGGTCACACGTAACTCCGGAATATAGCCACAAGGTGCATTAACGGTCATCACTAGAGGTTGGTTTTTTGGGTTACCAATGAAATGCTGGACTAAGGCCTAAGGGGTCCCCAGAAGAAAATGAGAAGACTAGAGTACAGAGACTACTGTGAAAAGAGGAAAAAGAGAGAATGGTGCGCAGGATAATAAAGAAGGGTTCTTTTTCTTTTAACCTTTTTTTTCCCCCTTGCCTGCTCCTAAATTTCCCTTTTGTCCCTCTCACGGGACTACCGTGGTCGATTGGGCTGGCAATTGAAGGTTCACTCAAACAACACAACACAATAAAGCCCTACTCTTCACTGTGTCCTTCTTCCTTTCTACTTTGATGATAGCTATCACAGTACAAACTCTAATTACCCTTAATAAAAACCCAAGAAAAACTCCACTCTTTATTTTTCAGCCTTTTTACTAATAATCAATCAAGAACACTGTCACTATAAACAAACAAAGAAACCACAATTATACTATTCAAGCATAAACAAACTGCAATTGCAATTAATGAAAAAAAACAGCTACCTTAATTAAAATTTCAACTGTCCTCTTTTACCTGGGTTTTCTTGTTTTGTCATCTACTTGAATTTAAATATATATAAAAATATATTTATATGAGTTTATAAATAAATAGAAGATTGGAGTTGCAGGTGCCAATGTTCTTTAAGGGCCTATGCGAAAGAAACATGGAGGACCACGTGCAATCAAGATCATTGTCCATCCCCATGAAAAAAAATTAAATTGATTCGCTACAGACATGTGCAGAGCTTAATATAATTAAATAATCATGATTTATGCTTCTAAAACTTACAAATTTCCTCATCTTAGGCATTAAAAAAATTCAAAGTTGATTAATGTCTATGTCTGTGTCTCTAGCTTTGAGGACACAATACACTGATCAATACTACTGTTCATCTAATCTAAATCTCTCTGTCAATTTTCAGAAATGGCAGAGAAGGAGACAGAGACAGAAAGAGAGTAAATTAATTGAGTCACAACAAAAGAAATATATTGTGAAAATATTCAAAAAAAAAAAAACTCTAACCTTTTTTTAATGAATACGAAAGAACTGCTCTTGCTCTTAGATCAACAAAACCCTAAATTTAACTAAGACACAATCACTCACTTGGAGATTAAATTAATTAAGGAATAAAAAAAGAGAAGGTGAGGTTGTTGCCGGAGAAAGCGGAG
This sequence comes from Mallotus repandus, assembly GCA_949671775.1. NCBI lineage: Eukaryota > Viridiplantae > Streptophyta > Magnoliopsida > Malpighiales > Euphorbiaceae > Mallotus > Mallotus repandus. Next base: position 8,858 of record CATIWM010466730.1, read on the forward strand.
GGAGAGCCGTGAACGGCGATCGGAGATAAAAATATTCCAGCGAAGAAGGGGGAGATATAGGAATTTGAATTTTGTTGTTGCTGTTGGAGAAAGGCAGAGATAAAACAGATACAAAGAAATAAATTGAGAGAAAATAAATGAAATTAAAAAATTGAAGGAAACGGTTTTTCAGTTGGAACAGGACGTTATTTTCGCGCCACCAACTTTTACTGATGTGTACAGTGGTCGATTTCTTTTTTTCTTTTCAAGTTTTTTGACTGTTAAAAATTAATTACTGTTCTCTTTTTGACTACCATACTTTTTTTTCTTTTTTTGTATACTTTTTTTATGATTTATAAAATTAAAAAAATTACTTATCTTTCTTGATTAAAAAAATTATAAAAATGTACTAGTAATGTTGTTCTTGTTTTATTTTTATATATAACATATGCTTTAGTCAATTTTCAAAAAAAAAATTGAAAGTATTATTTTTCTCAAATTTGGTTTTATTTATTCATTGAAGGTTTATCTTTTTTTTTTTGAAACTTAAAGATTGTTTTTAGGTTTATCAAATTTGATTAGATTTTTAAAAAGGAAAATTTCAAATTTTTTATTTATTAATTCATAAATATACATTGAAAAAGTACAAAACAATTTTTTGAAATTGAAAAAAATTCCTAAAAGTTTTAATTGCATTAGTAAAGTATTTAAAGATAAATATGGGCTCAATTGAGTGAATAGTAAAGATTAAAAACACTTCAAACAGACACATGATGAGAATTAAAATATTTGCATTAATAAAATTAATTGATTCTTATCAAATAAAAAAACTGAACGTAAAGAAAAAAAAAATCAATATAAAAGAATCAAAGAAAAAAATAAATATTGAAGATTGAGTAGTCCAGTGATATACCTCCTTTCAGAATATGAATAGGTCGGTTCAATTCTTATCTTTTACATAAGTTCATTCAAGTATCAAGTTAAAATTTGTAGTTTAGAAGTTAGATGTAATAAACTCTATATTAATAGACGAAAAATTCAAATTTAATTTCATTTATTTCAGACTAATTATAAATGTGAAAAATTTTGATATTGCTCAAAATTAGTTTAGTAATATATAGAAATATACACATGCTTTCAATTTAAATACAACTATTTAAGTTCTGAGTTTTTGTTAGTAAATGAGTAGTTTAGTAATCATTAGAGTATATAATTACAATTGCAATTGTTATTAATTTATAAAACTAATTCGATCTGATTTTTTAAAAAAAAGCACTACTCCTATTATATATTATAATCACCAATTGTAAGACTACGAGTTGGGGAAAAAAAATGAATAATTTTTTGTAGGACTTTATTTTTTCCTTTAAAATGATAAAAGTAGTAGTTGAAATTGAGGTCATAGTTATTTCTCCAAACATGACATGAAATGAGTTGGTGGGAAGTTCTTATTGTTAAAGCTTGAT
>CATIWM010466819.1:0-24021 GCA_949671775.1 Mallotus repandus
GGAGAGAAAAAAATAATAATAATGAAGGAACAAGGAGAATATAAATGGGGTAAAAACGAAAAAAATTAAGAAAAGAGGCACTCTTGAAAATAAAATGGATACTCATATAATTAATAAAATAAGTATTTTGCTGAAAACAAAAGTCCAAAAGATATATTTATTTAAATTTCTCTTATGAATATATGGGTGTGCCAAGGTTGTGATTAGGGTTAATGGGTCTCAGAGAGTTAGAATCGTCTCGAAAAATCAAATCGAGAATTTTCAGAACTGCAAATTTTCATTGATTATTTGACTTTTTTTTTCAGCTGAACTATCTTGAAAATTTATTTTTAATGGGCGGATTTGGAGATTATGAATTCTCTGAACCGAAGTGTGTGTATATATATATATATTACTAATAACTAGTGTCTTTATTTTTTATGATCTATTATAAATTTTAATAATCAATAATTAATAAAATTAGTAATCTAAAATTATGTATTTGTATTTGTTTATACACATACATACGTACACATAATATATATTACACACATATATATGTGTTTTTGTAAATAATTTTGCTAGTGTTTATCATATTAATTTATCTAATACTATATTATAAAATTAATAATCAAATTTAAAATTATGTATTGTAAATGAATTTTGATATTATTTTATTAATTAATTATAAGAAATTTATTTTGGACAATTTATTGCTAATTGCTCACTTAAGGTATAGTTTCAGGTTATAAGCACTAGTTTATTGTCAAAAATAAAATAAATGCACCTATCAACTAAATTTTTATTATAATCAATTTGCAATACATGTTTAAATAATATAAATAAAATCTTAATATTATAAATAAAACTTAAAAATGTAATTTAATTGAAAAAAAAATAATATTATAAAATATTTCATATATTGCAAAAAAAGTATATTTTTTTATTATTAATTATTAATTCTAAATATATAACGATAATATATTTTCTCTGAATTTTAGTTCTCTGAATCGATTTGGATTCTCCATTTGCTTCAAATTTTTGATCCAAATTGCTTAAAAAATTCGGAACACTTTAGGATGAAAATTTTTAATATTCGGTTCAATTTTAAAAGGTTTTTTTTTTAAAATTCTCCAACTATCAAAGTGAGTTTGGAGAATTTATATTTTTCGACTTGCTTCCAATTGTGCATAGCAGTAGTTGTGATATGTGGCATAGAGGGCAATTCTTGCCTTGTAAAATTTCTCATCCTTTGTACATTTAAAATGACTTAATGTAAAGCTTGAATCAATTTCAAGTTTCCATTGCTAGGGCTGTCCAGTTAGAAATCTTTACCGCATGCTCTATGCATATATGTAAAACATATGTCTATTTCTGAGTTGGATACACCAAGCAAAATGTGACAGCACAGTTTCTCAAAGGCCTCTCTTAATTTGGCCATAATAGACCAAGACAAAACTTAAATAATTGAGAAGATAAAGATGTAAAGTTGTAGCTTTTCTAGTAAAAAAATAAGCCATGAAAAATATTACAAGGGCAAGGGGAAGTACCATGTTTAAATTAATCCTATGAAGAGGTAATATAAAGAGATAAGAGATTTTTTTTTTCTCTGGATGCAGACTTTATAGAATAAATGAAGCAGAAGAGCCTTCAGAGAAAGAGAGGGACCAAACCCAAACAAAAGAAAGAAAAAAAAAATCTACTACTACTTGCAAACCACAATAAGCAATCCATCCCTTTCACTTGAAACCTACATTGCATGTAGACGTGAGACAAAAACTGTTGGCCATGGTGAGCCCTAGCTAGGGTTAGGGTTGGGGTGGGAGGGGACCCACTAGCTCCCATATTATGAGGAGGAAACCCTATATTTCACTCATTTTCATGAAGATGAAGATGGTGATGACAATCACAACACATGCCAAATGCACATGCATATGGACACTTTTGCTCATGCACCACCCACCACTACCACCACCACAGAGACTCACATTCCCCTTTAGGGACCATATTTTTTGCTATCTGATAACTTACCATGCATCCACTCTTTAGGGTTGTAATTTTCTTTTTCCTTGCATTGCCCCCCTAAGATACAAAACAATTCCACCATGTTTGAAAACAACTTGACATTCATATCTACTTGTATATATATCTATATATGACATTCATATCTACTTGTATATATATCCTCATCATCCGAAGAGTACTGTTAATTTAATGAACTCATTTCCATGGAGATCCTTCCACTTATTGTCACATATTATACTATATTAAATTTCATAAAGTTAGAGAAACCATGCTCAATTAATAACATAAAAATTTCCTATGTGTATCTCCTTTATTCATACAAGTGTTTCTTTCAGTGAGACAGTGTTGCACATGATCAGTTTTTTTGCATGACAAATAAGATTTTGAGTACTCTTCGCTTTAAAGTACAAAGACATCACAATTCAAAACTTGAACTTTAATCAATAAGATAAAAAACCAGTTCACTTTAACCATCAACTGAAGAAAATCTTAATGTTTAGCAAGGTTCTCATTATTTGTAGATTGAGCAATTTTCACTAAGCTGCAAGTCCTAGTTAAATAGGAGAGGTCTTGCTGCTTCTTATCATAACTACACCTTTCATGGTATATTTTCCCTACTTGCCACTCATCTTATTTAAATATAAAATGTTATTTATTATTTATCAAATAATTGAATGTATTATACACGGTGCATTCTATGGTTACTTTATTTTTTATAAAGTAAATTCTACTTTGCTAATAATAATCATTGGATGAGATAATACACTCTAATCTTATGGTGATAAAAGTAAAGTAAAAATAAAGTACATGAAAAATAAAGTTATCTTAGAATTTCTCTATACACATATAGAATAAATAAATAATTTTATTTTTTGTAAATTCAATTATTCTTATCATGGCTGGCCATTTGGTCACGAATGTAATATAATCGAAATAGATTGTTTTTTTTTTTTTCATTTCAGAATTGGTTTATCTTAGTGTCGAAATGGTTTTAAAAAAAATTATCTTAAACATTTATTTGGATCACTTCCAAGACAATTTAGCATCAACCAACAGTTTCAAACCATTATTGTTAGAGGATGAATGGGGAAAAAAAAAGTCCAAAACAACTTCAATTCTAAACAAGAGTATGATATATGAAAAAAAAGCTAAAATGGGATGTTGGTATTAATGCAAAACAAAAAGAAAAGAAGGCAATTCTTGAATTTATGTAACCATCAAAATCATCATGAACACTCTCATCATATTCTTTTGTCAAGAAATTAATAAGACAAAACAATAAATCCGTATCAATTACTTTCAATCATTAATTTTTTGTAGGCTTAAGAATAGGCTCTAATATATATTTTTGGTGAATGGCACATCAACTAATTAAATCAAGCTAATATCCAAAAAAATCACATCATGCATCAGCTTTTGACACAAAACAAATAACACAAACACAATCATCCTTGATAAGCTCCCAATGTGTGATTTTCTTTTTGAGGAAGGACATGAAACATGCTAAGCTTAACTACCAAAAAATAAAATAAAATAAAATAAAATAAAACCCTATGTGATTAGTTTTTAATATCTCCAAATTTATTGAGGAAATCATATTTTTCTTTTTAAAAAATTAACATTAAATATTGTTGGAAGAAAGTAAAAAAAATTATAATTTTTTTTTTTTTTATATACCGATGATCCTTGACATTATATAATCAGAAGAGTTCTAACTAATTGGGATAGACTCTATTCGGAATAAAACTTTTCAGTGTCAATTTCTTTATAAATTTATTACTTTTTTGACAGATCACTAAACACACTAAAGGAAATTTTATTTTTTTTGCTATTAATTTTATAAGAAACTGGATGCTGAACTTTATTGAAAATGTTAGTGATCCAAATCTGGAAATGCATAAAAATTAGAACCCAATTAAATAATTGTGGAATATTATATAGAAGTAGCGTACGACCTGAAAGTTTGATGTATGCAAACCCAATTTTTTCAGTGAAAAATATATGTTATCATCAATTGGAAAATCGAAAGAGTATAATTGTCAATGTCAACCTAATTTTGAGCTATACAAACAAAAGAGTAACCCAATAAATGAAGCTATAGTGTATTCATCTGTACCCTTTGTTTTGCCCTTTTTTTTTTCTGCTTTGCTCTTTTTTTTTTCTGCTTTGCTCTGAAACAAAAATCAATACGAATCTCCTATGGTGTTGTTACGTTCTTTGTTGTTTTCGGTGGTTCCTTTGGTTATTGCTTGGTGAGTGTAATCAAATTTTCCTTTATGGGGTTTTTTTTTCCCCTTTTTAGAAAAGTCTAGCTTGTTATCTTGGATGAAGATTTTGCTGTTGATTGTTATTTTTTTGAAAAAAAAAAAACTTATTACTTGTTGGTTAAAAAGTAATGAAGTGATAACTTTTTTTTTAAGAAAAAAGATATAGGTTCGAATGCGTATTTAATTTTGTCTTTAATCACAAATAAAATTTCCTTTTAAAAACAAATATAGGGTTGCTGCTTTCATGCACTTTTTTTTTTTGAAACCTGCTTTCATGCACTTAAATTAGGTGCATTGTGTTTTGAGAATATGACTGTTTTTTTCTTCTTATAGCTAAATTTTATGCTCTATCACATGCAAAGAAAAATACTCAACTAGAATTTTTTTTTTTGAAATTGTTATGCTTTAGGAGAGGGAGTGTGAGGAAGAACGATCATAATCCCACTTATAATTATCCACAAAAAGAAAAAAGAGATCATAAAAGTCGGTGAAAAATATTAAATTTATCGTCTACCATTATGGTTGATATATAAATATGTACAATAGTTTGTTTAACTGTCCATAATGGAGGACAATTAATAGATGTTGCTATAACTGATAAAATAATTGATAAATATACATCGTTTGTTAAAATTTTATTAATTATTGTCGTTAAAGTATTCAATAATTATTAAAAATAAAATTTATTTTTACATATCTTATATTTATACAGCATATTTAATCCCTCTTGTACTAATTAGTTTTTTTGTGTAATTAGTTTTTTTGGTTTAAATCATTAGTGTTTAGAGTTTATTAAATTGTCTAATTTAGTTTGACATACTACTGCTTATGGGGGCAGATGTAAACTCTCAAAGAGCTAGATTCTAAAATTATTAATTTTAATTGTTTTCCTATATGTTATAATCTCTACATTATATATAATATTCTTAATATTGTTAAAAATAAAAATCATTTATTTCTTTTAACGAGATATAATTGTATAATCATTATGATCTTTCTTTGGTATTGCCATGATAAGTATTATCGCAGTACCACTACAAGCTGCACTCGTCCTGTGCCTTGCATGTCTAACAATAACTTTTCAAATGAAAACATGCAATAAATTCCATAAATCCCAAGTTAAAGAAAACTCCTCTTTATACAAAAATAGAAAATTTTGAATGGAGAATGAAAATTTAATTTAATATATATATAAATCTCTGTTTATGAAAAAATAAATGTTATGTAATATAAGACTAAAAAAATTGAAAGTCTCTATTCAATAATAAATCTTCTTTTAAAATAAAAAAAAATGATCAGTAATATCATATAATACTAACAAAAAAAATTTCATGAATTTGCTAAACAAAAAATAAATAAGAAATGTATCTAATTTTGAAAAGTAAAATCTAAAATTAAATTAATGTATACATTCGTTTTTAAGAACAATAAATTTTTCTAGAAAATTACTTTATTTGAAGATGATGATGGTGTAAATATATTTAGTACTTTTAACCTGATTTATATGACCTTTTTTTTCAGTGTTCATTTTCTTCACTAAAAATGAAAATTCTACATTTGAAAACATGTAGAGAATAATTAGGGGTTAATATAATATAAAAATAATGAAATACTAAATTGTAACTGTTCGTATAATAAAAATATATTTTGAAAAAATTGATGAACACTTGCAAAAAGAATTTGAAGATTTTTTCGTAGGTTTCGTTGTAAATTAATAGTTCAAACTGCACTTAAAGATAGGACATTTTTCATTTTTATAGAATTAATAGTTCTTAAAGATAGAACATTTTCTATTTTTATAGAAACTTCTGTATTAGAAATAATGGTATCTCTAATTATAACCCTCTGCAATGTAAAATATATATTTTCTCACTATTTTCATAATGTATGAGATAAATGTATACATTTCAATTAGGGTCGTAGATTAACGAATTTTAACAATTAATTCGGTTCTATTATAAGGATAACAAAAATTTATCAACGATTACATATACTATGACTACAAAATATTCTTTAAGCAAAAACAACTAAATGATTGATGTCAATGGTTGTTGATAAAATTTGGAGAATAATATATATATATATATAATTTTTTTTTTTGTTAATATAGCATAATTTAGTTAGTGTACGTGAAGACTTGATGCCAGCTAGCACCATGAAAATGCTGACATGCCAACTAAGTAAAAAATATAGAAACAATTTACAACGCATATAATAGCAGTACAAAGGCAAAAGCAAAAGCAAAAGCAAGGCTTCATTATATTTCATTTCATGGCTTCCACCACCATCACTACTACTACAACAACAACAATGCAACAATCAGCTTATGGTTCAAAACGAAGAGATCATCATCACCAATATCAACATCAACATCAACATCATCAAGAACCTCCAGCTGCAGCATCAGATGACTTCAGTCTCAGAGAATGGGCTCTTAGGTCTCAAATCAGTCGTGAAAATACCAAATCAAGAAGGTTCTCAGGTTCACATATCAGAAGTTTTAGAGAAGATGCTCGCTCTTTTAGATCAACCATTACTATCTCTAGCACCGCTTCTTCTCCTGGCTACCCTCTTAAAGGTCTCTTTTCACGTATATGCATATGTTCGTCGTTTCCTTTTCTCATTTCAAGAACACCATGTTTACTCTTGTTATATTTTCAGATGAAATTGATCCATCAACATACTCCTTCACCACTGCTCTTAAAGGTATACATTTTCAAGAGCTTAGTCTTTTTTTTTTTTTCTCTTCTTAACATTTAACTGGAATTCAAACTCGAAACTTCACAGTTCCGGAGACGACTCTAGTAGCTTAATACTTAACAATGGTAGGTTTCTGTTCTCTTATTCCTTTAAGGAGCCTTTTTTTGTTCATATTTATGCAGCGTTGCAGGCAAAAGCAGGGTATAACAGTTGGGAGTGCTTATCACCAGATGGGTTTGCTTTAAATTCAAAGTGGAATGAAGCAGAGAAGTATATATGTAATCCTCTGTCAGGAGAGGTACCAATGGAGTGTTTATCAGCTAAAACATTAAGTGGAAGATCATTTCGTAATTCAACTATAAACAGAATTACTATGTCTGCTCCTCTTGTTTACTCTTCTTCTCAGCCTTCCCGGCACATTTATGCTACAAAGCCACCTTCTATAAATGCTACACCAGAACATGACACCAGCATTATTCTTCATTGCCCAATTCAAGGTTCTTTTCCTGATTTATTTATTTATGTTTTTTTTGGGTCTGAACTTGAAAGAAATTAAGCTTGTTTACGACTGTAATTATCTTGCTTTGTAGAGAAGAAAATGGAGGGCATGGCTACTAGAGATGTCGGGACTCAAAGCACACCACCTGACCACCTGAGTTCAAGTAGTCCCAGCCCTGCTTCAACACCATCTATCATTGAGAGATGCTTGAAGAGATGTGAATTAGCAGAAGGTGGAGATTCTCCTACTTGTAATGGGAAGACAAAAGTTGAAGTAAAGGTATGGTTTTCTTTCATTTTGAATACTATTACTAAGTAAGGAAAAAAAAACATGTCTTTGTCTAATTATATCATCAACATTCACCCTTTTCAGGGTTAGAATTTTTTTTGTCAGATTAAGATTCAGTTTAGCTAGAAAGGTGTAGCCATTGCCTAATAAATCAAAATTAAACAAGTGTAGCTAGGCCTAGGACCACATACATTAATTAGGATTAATCTAAGGCTATATAACTAAAGTACCCTTTTACTTCCTTGGTCTATGTGCTACATGGAGAAGATCATGCCTTAGATATATGAAGATTTTCCTAGGACTAGCACAAGGAAAGTCAAGAACCAAAAAGGTTGAGCTAAAAAAATTTGCCATTTTCTTCTTGTTCTTGTTCTTCTTTTCGTTCTACTTTTCATTAAAGCTGCTTGAACCATGAAGCATTTGTCTTCATGCATTAATGTCTGTCCACATTTCACTCTCTTGCTCACTGGTGGGTCACTGGAAATTAGATAAATGTACAAGCTTACTTGCTTGATGTCATCTAAAATACACAGTATCCTTCCAAGGTGGGGGACTATATAGTTATAGTTATAGATTGGTCCCAACAGGGTCTATAGCAAATGGCAAATTGAAGGGTACGTGTGTGACCCAAATGTATACAAGTACATATTCCAAAATTAGTACAAGATGTTCTTGACACACCTTGCATTGCATATATATACAAATAATAATTAATCTATATATATCTCTACCCTATCATTGTGGGGATGAGAATCGGTCCCTATAAAATGATGGGTACATGTGCCCCCCAAGTGTACATAAATCTCCAAAGGATTTCTTGCATTCTGTGTTATGCATTGCCTTCTAAGTAGCCTGCTTAAGAGTACAAATATTCGTTTGTGTTTATCTATGCATTTTAGTAACAATTTTCTGACAACAAAAGCTTTTGTTCTTTGTTCCTTTATTTTCTTTGTTTGTGTTTTGAAGTTAAAACTGTTAAAAAAGTAAAAACACATAGTCTAAAACTTTAAAAATTAACTAGTTTATCAAATCTTCCAATTAAATATCCAAAAATTGAATAGGCAAATGATAAAAAAAAATTTTATAGCATAAAAATTTACGGGGTTCAATCTTAGCCACGGAGGGGTGAAACTCCCCTCCTAAGTTAATAAAATCAAATAAAAAGTGTCTTTTTATGATATAAAAATTTACAGGTTCAGTTTTGACCATGGCAGGGTGAAATTTTCCTCCTAAATTAATAAAAAAATCTCTTTTTTTTTTTTTTTGAACCATCAATATTTAGAGTCTATTGGACTCTGACTAATCCGTAAACTCTAATATGAAATTTCACTTAAGTAGAAACAACTTCTGTCAGTTCATCCCAATCAATTGATAAAATAAAAAAAAAAAAAAAACTCTTTCTATAACATAAAATATTTAGAGGTTGAGTTTTAACTGAAACTCCCCTTCAAAGCTAACAAAATAAAGCATTTGAAACCAATTAAGTTATTGATTCTGTATTTTTTTTCCCACCTCTTCCAATCCTTTTCTTGATACATTTATGGGTTCTTTTTGTGTTCTTTATTTAACTTCTTTGTTTTTATGCAACGATGAGTCAATTCCTCTCCTCTTATCTTTATTTATATTGCTTGCTTTTGTTTTTGTTTGATTCTGTTTATTGAAAACTGCAAGACACTGGCCTCTTTTGCAGCTTCTTTCTTCTTTTTGGATAAATCAGCCATGTGTTTCAGGAATAGTAACAAAATAATGGTATCATAGGTTTCAAAATTCTACATCATTTCACTTACCATTCACAATGGCATATTGCTTTAGTGGAAGGTACATTTTTGTGCAAGTTTTTGAAAATTCTAGCTCAATTCATCAAATTGGAATACATCAAAACTTCAAGTGCTTTGAAAGGTTTGAATCATATATATATATATATATATATATATATATTTGAATTCAGAACATGTACTCAAAAAAATGATAGCCCCCAACAGTAGGGTTGTCATCGAGAAGTGTTCATGCAAAAATGTATCACATCAAGTGAAGAAAGCTTGTGTGTTCAAATTAGTGTTAATAAACTCGTTTCGTCGATATATACTATAAGGGAGGACATATCATAGAGTAAATAAATATTTTTCTATTTTTTTTTCAACTTTACAATGAGAAATTTAAAAAAAGGCAAAGGTATGATTCGAACCGCAGTCATCCCAGCGCAATGCGCTCAATGTCATTGAGTCGTACAAGCTCGGTCTGTTTCTAATCTTATTACTGACCATAGTTAATTGCCTTTGTAAAACATGTCAAAATAATTAGCTGTTGAAATTGAAATTGAAATTGCCTCATTAGAGCGTTGGATTTTTCTGAGGACATTAGTCTTACAATTTGAATTGACATGAACATCCATGTTCAAATTGCTGGTGGATGCTTGCTTCCCTGCTAAATCCATTTTCTTTTATTTTTATGAAAAATGTCATGAATTTGTCCCATAGTAGCACAAGTGGTAAAAGGTGTAGACATCTACATGAAAAAAACAGGGTTTAAATCCCTGTCTCCCTTACTCTACCCGATTGTGGTGGAAAATTTACCACTTCAACTAGAAAAAAATAAGTGTCATGAATTCGAATGCTAATACACCCTTTAATTTCCTTCATTAAAAAAAATCATATATTAATATATAGATAAATGCTTTTCAGTTGGAATGGCAAAAATATTCAAGATCAATACTTGTTTATTGAAATTAAATTGCAGGGACTAAGAAGATGCAAATTTAGCAAAACAAAAAGAAATACACAGAAATCTTGTACTACATAGGGTAATCTTTCAATTGGAACCAAACTTCTTGTTTGTATACACATCACAAAGAAGTCATATAGCACAACAGCATATATAATTATTGCGAGAATAGCACACTGATGTGAATGGGATGCTGCAGGTTGAAGAGAAAGAAACAAGAAAAGGAGAAAGTGAAAAAGAGGAGAAGAAGAAAAAGGAAAATGAACAAATGTGGAGGTGGTGCAGCAGCAGGAGTAGCATGCAAGGTGGGTGCTTGTCATGGATGAGAAAAAGGCACAGAGAAAAGCACAAACCGAGAAAGAGGAGTATCTTTCTCCTTAATCTTGAAGGATGTTAGTGATAAACAAAAAAAAATGATAAGAGAAAAAGAGCTTAGCTAGCTAGCTAGATATGGTAAAGAATATTACCAATTTGGAGGGTCGTCAAGATTCTTTTTTCTCCTGATAAAAAACAGAGGATGGGGATTTTTGGCATGCATGCATGGATCCATTTGTATCTTAACTGGGGAAAATTTGAAACCAATCATGAATGGTCAGGGATGAAATTAAGAAAGTTGGCATATATTCATATATTGGTGGTGGTCTTTGTGGTTTGTATTGATTTCTTGGTGACCCCATTTTATTTTTCTTGTGTTATAGTAAAGCAAAAAAAAAAAAAAAAGTGATGCGTTTTTGTGGCTTAGCTATGGTGAAAGTGGCTGACAGCTTTGGGGGTTCACGTGCATATGCCTTTTGTTTGTGGCTTTAGAGTGGAAAGGTTCTTCTCTCTCCCTACATATATACCTCAATTCCTTATATACACGTAATAATCCAACAGCAAATTTAATTAATGTTTGGCAAATTTTTAGGTATCACATGTCACATATTTGAATATCTATAATACCTGTGGTGACAGGAAGATAATGAAAAGGATATGTTTCAAGGCCATTTATTTCATGTCTTGGATGTTCTTGAATCTTATACCAGCAAGCAGCATTTGCTTGTAGAAAACAACAAGAAACATCTATGCTATGATTGTGGGTTCATGCCAAGTCTTGGTGAATAGATGTAGAAATTTAATGGCTTTTGATATAGAATTCACATTTACAAAAATTCCGTATGGCACATAAGATATTTTTGATGGATACGTATGAAAAACTTTAAAGGTGGCTGTCGATGTTTATCTCTGTTCAAAGTCGGAGAGATTCAAATCAGGAAAATGAAGCCAATTGTTGGTTAATTTTCTCCAAATCATGCTGTCAAATTTATACCTGCCAATGCATTGTTGGCTAGGAAGCAATACAGGTTATAATCATCAAAGTCCTATTCTTGAAGTAAGATTCTACCTTCTTATTATGTACTACACATATAAAGTTTTTGATAAAGATTATGATTATAATTATAGAGAATTTTATTTATTATAATTAAATTTCATCCTATGAAATACAAATTCCTAATATCTATAAATACATTTCTTATTTATAATTTCATTTCATTTCTACAGAGAAGCAGAAATGTCTCATGATTTTAGCAACCCTTTACACCATAAATTACATGTTAAATTTATTTCCCAGAAGTAGAATCCAAATGAAAGTAAAAATTCAGACTGACACCCCACTTATAGATTCGCATTTCGAGGTCGTGTATTTAAGATAATTATAGAGTATAATAGTACTTCCATATACTAAAATCCAAATTAGACCTCATCTTTTACCTAAATTACGAGAGACAAAAAAACACTATTAAAGAACAAACAATACAATCCCATCTCAGGATTCTCAATCCATTTCTGGTTTCAGAGCAAACAGACACCAAAATGTAGATGGCAGAGACAAACATACAAAAATACTTTTTTCCATTCAGTTATGATTCTCTGTAGTTACTTTCATTGTTGTCAATCATTACATGCATAATTTTACAGCTGCTTTTATTTATATATACTTTTGTTTTTCTTTTAAAATTTTACAAGTTTCAGAAACAAATGGCAGGCTACTTCTAAAACATCAGAACATAAATTTTTTACTATGTATGTTAATGAACAAAAGCTGAAGTAAATAGTAGAATTAGATGATACCATCATTCACTTCATGAAGAGGATGCATTCGCAGTTAAGTTGGAAATAAGTCGGACTTCATATAGGTCATTCTCTCCTTTCCCTGCAAACCATATTTGATTGAAGTGCCCAAATTACATTACTTTCTGAATACAAGTACTTGTGAAGCTGCTGCTCCACTGAAGTCTTTTTCTTTTCTTTTTTTCTTAAAAAAAAAATATTGATAGAGATCTTAAGAAGTAAAACTCACCGACTTCAGCTGTGATGTTTGGTCCAAAAAATGAAGCAAATTTTGCCTGAAAATCATTATTTCAGCATAAGATATTGTATACAATTGTTAGTATAATGAACTGCAAGGAAAAAGAATCTCTCCCCTAAAAAACGAAAAAAGAAGTGCTAGAATCTCGAGCACTTACACAAGTTGACAAGCTCTAAATTGCAAACCATAAGATACCATGTAATAACAACTTAAAAGTGAACTTTTGCAAGCTCGTGCAATTGATGCTTTACCTGTCTTTTCTCAAAATCTGACAACTGTAAAGCTTTCGCCTCAAAGACCAGGGCTAGGCAGTATTTTCCATCCTCTGTGACCTGAAAAATGACAATGATATGAGAAAAAATAATAATATGACTATGGATATTAAACAGCTAAGTCTCCCCCAGGAAATCATTTTCTGAGGAAGCTTTGGCTTAAACATTTTGTCATAAACTGATGAGGATGTATATGATGAAATACAGTCTTTAGAAGTGAGCTAATGATTAAAAAAAATCCTAAATGTTGTGTGCTTTTTCTTTTTTTCATCAAATTGTATCATATTCATTTCAATTTATCAACTTGGTTCATAAGTTGCTGATTTGTATCTATTTTATCCATTGTATCATCACTCAAGAGACATACAGTATATATAAATGGAAAAATTTGCTAATTGAATGAGGAGATGTGTTCATCTGACATCTAAGAGATACCAGACAGTGGCATTTTGCATGATAATAATCTCAGAAAAGAGATGAAAGGAGACCTTATGCAGCATGCCACATCTTGACAACTTTTAGGACTAAAACCGGTCCCTATATACTAGAATAAGCAATTTTTATTAACATAAAAATATCCATTGTCACACCATGTCAGCAAGATAACATGCCCCCTGCTCCTTGGATGCAACTGATATAAAATTGACAATGAACCATCCTGACAGACTTACAGGCTAAGATACAATGGAAAAAGCTTGCAATAGTTTAGGATCTTTTAGCATTATGCAAATATAACTCCTTATTAAGCATCTTCAACACGATGAAAGATATGAAAACATCCCAAGAACTTAAGCAATCAAATGCCCCAAATTGTTCAACCAATCAAAGATGCTACTACTACAATCGTTAGTCTTAAACTAGAACATGAGTGCTGTAGAATAATGACCAAGATGCCAAACAACCAGAATTTATTCATTGATATGGTTTAAGGAGGTCAGGACAATTAACATATGATGTTTGAATCCACAATTAACTATGAAACATGCCTCTTCACGAATCATTTGTAGAACAGGTGCATTCCTGCGTGGAATTCCTCCACCCTGAAAATGCAAGTCAAGAAAATACAACACAGCCAAATCATGAGTACAACATGACTAATCTTCTATCCAATAAATGCACAAATACACAAAATTGAAAATGCTACGACAAATTTATCTTCCAAAGTGTCAAGCATACATGCCCTTTTTCTCATTACAGTTTCCTGTTTATGTTTTTATTGGACAAAAACAATGAAGAAAAAGGTGGAAAGAATCCAAAGTTGCGCTTTAAGAGAGTACAGGCTATGGTAAAAGAGTATGTATAAATGAATGCAAGCAAACAGATAAAAAAAGCTAATAAGCTACTACCTGATTTCAGGAGGACTGAAGTAAAAAATTTATCAAAAATTGTATCCCCTCTTTTCCAGCCAATACAAAGGGCAACATAACAAACAGTACATTGAAATGATTCTTCAAAAAGATTAGCAATTCATTTATCACTTTGTTTCATGAAATTTTAGCTGGAGGACATCCTTCTTCTGGTTTAAGCATAATGAATGAGGAATGCATACTTTTATAACAAAATTTCTATCTTCTTTAGTGGATAAAACAGATTATGAATTACTATTATATTTTAAGAATATGGAGTGCAGGGAGGAGGAGGAAAAGGTAGTACAAGACAGTTACATAGCATACCTGGCCAAACTGGAAAATGCGCTTCAATGCCTCATCCAAATGCTGTTCATCTCCGTATCGGTATCTTATAACATCATTTCTGACCTAATCAAAACCATCAAAGATCATTTCATGTACTATCAACAGTGTACAGAAGTCAAGAAGAGTACAGTACAGTGTCTGCTATACATGTTTTCTTTTTTTAAGATGCTATGATTCATTACTGCCCCTAGCAGCAAAATTATAACCACAAATGCTACCACTACACCCTGCAAACCAGTATTGCCATTACCATTAGCATGGAAATTATACCTACCACAACAGGCCATGCCACCACCAGAACCACTACCCTCAATATGGCAACATCACCACCTTCATCACCACAATATCTACACCACTCCGACTACTGCTACCACTATACCCACCACCAACATTAGCACCATTATCACTGGCACCATCAGTGCTACTGAAGTAAGAATAATCTCATCAGCACTGCCAACATTACCGCCACACCATATTTAATGGATTACTATGGCCCTCAACAGTGACAAATATAAATGTTACTATTTATAAAATTCCATATCAAATGCAACTTCATTGAGCAACAACAACAATAAAAGATACCGGACATTAAGCAATAAAAAAAAGGAATTTCTAAACATTCTAGTGGAAAATGAAAGAAAACTGCAAATGCAATAGATTTTGTTGTTTTTCTTATAAAAATAAATTTAAAAAAATCCCCATTTTAGAGGGCATTTTACTATTTATGCATCTTCTCTCTCCATTTAGTACTCTAAAATTGGTTCATAACCGACCAAGTCTGACATATCTATTGAGTTAAAAACACTCACTGAGAAATCCATATCTTCTGAATCAGATCAGACCTCACATCTTGTGGATTAATGAACAGCCAGATGATAAACTTACCTGTTTAAGGATTGGAGTGGCACTTGTTTCCCTTAACATTTGAGCATCAGAATACGTCAAGCATGGCACTGGCTTCAATTCTGCATACTGCATTTTGGAAAGCAACATTACTTTATTGTCAATGCCATTAAAATTAAGATTTCCCATTTTATTAGGTCTTAAAGCCAATCAAGAAAAGGAAAAGTAGTAGAACCATGTCAACCCAGACAAACAACAATGTATATCAAATCAAGGAAAAAGACTACTCTCCATTCAACCCATTTATCAATTTAGCCCTCTCAAATTTCATGTCATTTCAGCATCATATGTACATCTAAAATCCATTGGTTCTTATGACAGAATTATGCACAGCCATTTTAATATGGATTTGAACTATGAGAAAACTTGCAACCAAAGGAGTTGGCTGCAGGTATATAGTAAAAAGTATTACTAGCAAGTTGGTAGTTGTTTTTCTTGTCAATACACATCATTTCATTTATGACTTAGTGACAACCTTGATCTCAAATTTGTTTTCTTATATTTCAAATGAGGGAAAAAGTAGTATATAGAAGAGATTTTGGTACAATATGCATTTCGGAAATAGTCATAAAATGCAGATCACTATGAAGAAAACTTTACCTTAAGAGCCATACCAATAATTGCAAGAGGGAAGCCATATGTCAGCATAATAGCTGACCATTCAGATCCCGGGAGGATATTAAAGTATGCCCCAAAACCATACCTGTAGAACATGCAAAGATCAGCATCCACTATAACAATACTAAAACCCATAAAGAGGTCAAAAACTCACGACAGGAGCGAAATTCCAACACCGAGTCCAATTACACCAAATGAAACCTGAAAAAATAGACAACATTATGAGGTTGCATTTTGACGTGAAGAACCTGAATTTAAGGTATTTGGATTTCATATTTTTAGTTTAGGTTACTCGAAAGAGCTTTGAATCAAAAATTGTTGAAATAATGAGTACAAAAATACATTCATTTTCCTATTTGGAACTTCAAATAATATACTTTGAACTAAAACTCAAATTGATTGCTTTAAATTTGAAAATCCCTATGAACCTCAATTCATTGCTGAGAGTAAATTAGGGCAGGTAAGCACTAGCAACACCATTAATCTTTAGTATATTCTTCTTCAGGTTTGATAAGAAAACAAAAACAATCAACAAAACACTCCAAGTCAACCAACTCAAATTCTCTTACCCTATTGTTTGGGAAGTCTAAAGATGCAAGAATTCAATTTAGTCAATTATCATGTTTGGAACGCCCACAATTGCTAGAATTCTACTTCTTTCAACTTAAGCAAAGAATTCTGAAAGAAATGCAATCATGACAAAAATGACATGAATTCAATTCTAGCTACAATGAGCATTCCAAACATGAAAATTGACTAATTCTAAATCAAGTGAATTGAATTCTCGCATTTGCAGGCTTCCCAGACACTGTGAAAATGATATGACGATTTTACAAGAATCAAGACGAACTGAACTCTCACACCTGAACTATTCCGAACAAGGCATAAATTGAGCAAAAATCTCCAAGAAACATCATAAATGAAACAAAAAAAGAAACATAGATGCTAAAAAAAAAAAAAGAAGAGAAGAGAAACCTTAGCAAGAGAGAATTCATCATCAGAAACAATAGTTTTAGCAGAAGAAGAAGAAGAAGCAGCAGAAGGCTGAGTTGAATCAGCAGCTTTAGCAACGAAGACCAGCTTCACATTACGGTGCGGTTTTGCAGTGACTCTTGAATCAAGAAGAGGTAATTGAAGCAGTGGTGGTGGTGAATGGGGATATACAGAGAGGAAGAAAGGGTCATGATTGAGGGAGCTTTTGAAGATTGTAGCTTTTGACACTACTGCTGATGTTATTGCTTGCATTTTTCAGTCTTTCTTTTAGAAAAAGGAAAGAAAAAAAAGATTCAAAACAGTGCTCTGTTTGTTTTAATCTTTTGCGTGCTTGTGTTGTGTGTGTGTGTGTTTTTGGGAGAGGAAGAATGAGAGGTTAGAGTTGGAGGATGGATGATGAAGAAGAACCGCCAAAACTATGATTCTACGTGGCCTACTTCTTTCTCTCTACCATTTCTTTTTTTTTTTTTATCTTAAATTTTTTGTTACTTATTTCCTACTAATAAATTTTTTTTATTCTTTAAGATTTTAATTATAAAATAAATTTTATCATTTTTTTAATTTTATGGTTAATTTTTATTTTTATAAATTAATTTTTAGTTTTTAATTAATGATAATTTTTATCATTAATTTTTAAAATTAAAATTCATTATTATTACCCACTTAGAGTGTCATTTTGCATTCTAAACAAATTATATACAAAAATTAATTACAGAAATGTTTATATTTTAAAAGTAATTTTTGCATAAAATTGTTAAATAAAATATATTTATATTATTTTAATAGTAATAAAATTTTTATTTTATATTTATTTAAATTTATAAATAAATTTCATAAAATTTTGTAAAATTTATTTGAATTAAACATAAATTCTTACGCATCCATACTTTTATTATATTCTACAAACTTTTTTAAGTTCTATTTTAGACTTATTTGACTCTATAACTAATAAAATCAGTATATCAGTACGTATAAGGCACTCTTGCTTATTTTAAAATACAAATTCAGGGTTATTTATATTTATTGTCCCTAAAATTTTACTCATTTTCCATTATCGTCTTAAAGAATCAATTGGACAAACAAAAATCTTTAATTATTAATTTTAGTTATAGTATAACCCCAATCATCAAATTAATTAGACAATGATGTGGCAAAATTTAACATTGTCATCATTTTGAATATGAAAATATCAATCAACAACCAAAAGTTTATTTCTCTTACCACTTTTACCATCTCTTTCTTCCTCATCAATACTCACCACCATTATCCAATTAAAAAAAAAATCAACACATACAAAATTTCAGTCACCAATATAGCCAATAAAACAAGAAATAACACTATAATTTAACAAAATTCATCAACCCTTCCCAAGGCCTTTTAAACCAAAACTCTAGTCCCTCTCTTCCCCCAATCACACACTTGGACACACAAACCAGAATGACAGTTGCAGTAGTAGCCCCTCGCCCTTTGGTCACCGTACAATCCCTTCCATCTTAAAACGACATGGCCGCAGACGCTGTTGTCACCATTCCTCCTTCCCGTTGCAATGAAAGCCAGTGTAGAAATGCATCCATCTGAAGGAGCACTCCCAACTAAAGTTGAGACGCAGATGCAAGCGATGTAGAGGGGATATCAAATTTACGAGAAATGGTGGCGGAGGAGAGGATATCAAATTGGCAGCTAACAATGGCCTTTCATTTCAAATTCAAAACAAACAAAGCTTGAATGTGTTCATTTTGATATGCCCGAAAATAGCTTAATATAGAAAGAGATAAGGAAGAAATAACACCATAATTTAACCAAAAAAAAAAAACAAAATAGAAATAGAACCGAAATGGCCTCATCTTCCCATTTTATTTCTCTTAGTTTTGGTTCAGGTGCGGTGCTCTCTTCTTGATTCTCTGTTTCTGTTCTTCTTGTGATTTACTCAAGCTTTAAAAAGAAAAGATTTTATTTTGATCTTATGATGTTGTTGTTGTTGTTTGTAATGGGCATTATACTGAACCTTGTCCTGCTGATATTCCAAGTGATTGCTTTTATTTTGATGAAGATTCTTTTAGAGTAATTATTGTTGGGAAAATCCCTAAATTAGATTAAAATCCTAGAACCCAATCTCATGTTAAATCAATCAAAATCATAATAGTGGAAGTGGAAGCGTACCTGAATCCATAGGTTAATTCCCTTAGAGATGTGCAGCTGACCTTTTAGGTCAGTATGTTTTCCAAGAGAATGCCTTTAGGTTTTCTCTCTGTATTCTCTCTAATGATGGGATTTAGAAAGAAGTAGGATATTATAACAACGTATGACCTAGGGACCATGACCACTTATATATAGATAACTTTCCTGTTATCTTTTGGTATTTCTATTTCAGCCCATCATTGAAATAGAAATTACTCATTAGTCTCTACACATGAAAGGCCTCACGCCCTTTAGATACATTAAATCCCAAATTATCTAAATCTGAATGATCACTTTTAAATTGGCTCACCTTATATGACAGTCTGAATGCATAATTATTCATATATAAGCCAAATGTTGGATTAAGGATCCAACAATCTCTCACTTGGGCTTTATGTTAACCTTATAATTATGCATTGCAAAAATAACCGTATGAACTTAACTTTATTTTCATTTCCAAAATGTATCTATAACCAATCTGGCCCATTAATCATACCAATATAGGATTAAAGCAGCTTTTGTCACATTTATTGTAACTCAACTTATCATTTGGTCACGTATGTCGATATAACTGAATGACATGGATCATGATGTGGATGTGTAGCATGAAAATTTCATGTAATATGATCTTAACATGCCTATTTCCAACTAGTCCACCTTAAACTTTAGTGAGATCAAACGATATTGAAATCAGAGTGTGAAAAACCAAAAACTTTATTTCTGCAGAAAAATAACCAAAACACCCAAAATCCTTAAACTGAAATAACTAAAAAATGTCTATATTAAGAGCATCCAAAATAATAAACTCCCATTTAAAATTGAATATCCTCAAATGATATGACACCCATACGAGCAGTGTGCTTATGAAACACTTTGGGTGACACTCCTTTAGTAAGCGAATCCGCAATCATGGAGTTTGTCTTGATGTGCTCAATAGACAACTATCCACTCTGGACTCTTTCCTTAACAACAAGGAACTTGATGTCTGTATGCTTTGATTTTATCGAGCTTTTATTGTTATTAGAATATAAAATTGCTGACTTGTTGTCACAAAATAACTTGAGTGGCCTTTCAATACCGTCCATTGTGCGTAGTCCTGTGATAAAATTTCGTAGCCATATTCTGTGATTGGATGCCTTATAACATGCTATAAGAGACTATTTAGCACTCTTCCAAGAGATAGCACCTCCAACTAGCAAATAAATATAGCTCGATGTAAATTTCATACTATTTTGGCATCCAGCAAGATTAGAGTCAGTATATCCAATGATCTCAAGCTGATCTGACCTCTGATATATGAGCATGTAGTCCTTTGTTCTCTATAAGTACCGCAAGACCCGTTTGACTGCTTTCCAATGGTGTACTCCTAGATTGCTTAAATATTTGCCCGGTGTCCTAGTAATGTACACAATATCCAGACGTGTACAAACTTGAGCGTACATTAGACTTCCTACTGCTGATGCATAAGGAATCTTTTGCATTTTCTTTTCCTCAAAATCATTTTTAGGGCACTGTTTGAGACTAAACTTGTCTCATTTGGCAACAGGGGTATCACCTGGTTTATAATCCTACATGTCATATCTCTTGAGAACCTTTTCGATATAGCCCTTTGGTGATAATCCAAGAACACCTCGAGAGTGATCCCGGTGTATTTGGATGCCTAACATAAAAGAGGAATCTCCAAGATCTTTCATCTCAAAGTTCTTAGCTAGAAAGCTCTTGGTTTCGTGCAATAAGCCTATATCATTGCTGATAAGCAAAATGTCATCGACATATAAAGCCAAATAAATATACTTGCTCCCACAGAACTTATGATATATACAATTATCAACCAAATTCACCTCAAAACCAAATGAGATTATCACTTGATGAAACTTGAAATACCATTGTCAAGATGCCTGCTCGAGTCCATAGATGGATTTCTTAAGTTTGCAAACCATATTCTTTAGGTCTCTAGACATAAAGTTTTTTTGTTGCACTATGTAAATCGTCCTATCAATATTTCTATTGAGGAACACTGTCTTTACATTCATCTGATGTAACTCAATATCAAAATATGCCATTAATGCCATTATAATCCTAAAAGAGTCTTTCGAAGAAACTAGAGAGAAAGTCTCTTTATAATCAATGCCTTCTTTCTGTGTAAAGCCCTTTGCAATAAGATGTGCCTTATATCTCCACATTGCCTTTCGAATCCTTTTTGGTTTTAAATATCCATTTGCAACCAATGGGCTTCGCACCTTCTGCCAATGGGATAAGATCCCATATGTCATTTTCTTTTATAGACTTTATCTCCTCATTCATGGCATCAATCCACTTTTGAGAATTAGAACTTTCCATAGCTTGACGAAAGTTAATTGGATCATCTTCCATCACTCCAATGTTAGCTTCATGTTCTTGAAGAAATACAATATAGTCATATAGTATTGCACTTCTTCTTTCTCTAGTGGATCTCCTTAATGGCATAGGTTCTTAAGGTGGTAGAGTTTGTTCTTCTAGAATAATTTATTGAATAGGAGGTTTTCCAACATTGTCTTGGTGTGCTATGTATTGAACAAAGTCAGGAATAGAATCCTGATCAATGCTAATAGCACCTATGGGAATATCAACATATTCCTCTTCAAAGACAAAGTCTCTAACTTTATCTCCCCCCCGCAAACTCAACATCTTTAAAGAATCGAGCATTTCCCAACTCAAAAATTAATTTAGTTGTGGGATCATAAAACTTATACCCCTTGAATTTTTCAGAGTATCCAATAAAATAGCAACTAACCATCCTTGAGTCCAGTTTCTCTTCATTAGACCTATAAGGCTTTACTTCAACTGGACATCCCCAAACATGCAAGTGCTTCAAACTAGGCTTTTTGCCAGTCCAAAGTTCATAAGGGGTTTTGGCAGTAGCTTTTGTTGGAACCCTATTAAGGATATATGTTGCAATCTTAAATGCTTCTCCCCAGAGTGATTTTGGCAAGGTAGAATGAGAAATCATACTCCTCACCATGTCCTTAAGCGACCTGTTTCGTCTTTCAGCAATACTATTCATAGTAGGCGAACCCGGTATAGTGTACTGTGGGACGATACCGCATTCCTCTAGGAATTTAGCAAATGGTCCTGGACGTTATTCACCTGAACCATCATATCTAGCATAGTATTCACCACCAAGGTAAGATCTAACGCTTTTAATCCTTTTGTTGAGTTGATTTTCAACCTCAACTTTATAGTTTTTGAACACATCCAAGGACTGCGACTTTTCATTAATGAAATATATGTAGCCATATCTAAAAAAATCATTTATGAACATTATAAAATATTGTTAACCATTCGAAGCAGTTATAGGGAATGGCCCACAAATATTTGTATGTATAAGTTCTAAGATGTCCGAAGTCCTGTTGGCTTCAAATCTCCTTTTATTGGTTTATTTCCCCTTAATACAGTTAACACATAAATCAAAATCTGTAAAGTCTAAGGGGCTGAGAATTTCATCTAACACAAGTCTCTCTATTCTCCGTTTGGAGATATGACCTAATCTCTTGTGCCAAGTCTCTCTATTCTCCGTTTGGAGATATAGCCTAATCTCTTATGCCACAATGAAGCTGAATTCTCATTGGTTAATTTTCTCTTTACACCTCGTGTGCTAGCTTGCAGGGTTTCATTAAATGAGGCATTGGTATCAAGTGAACAAAGATTATCGTAACCTGATAAAGAACCAGAACCGACCAAATTTGAATCATGAAACAAAATGAACTTTCCATTCTCAAATAGACAAGAATAACCTTGTAACATCCTTGACCTTAATCATAAGTATTTCATTTAAAATTGTATGCATTGCATATAATTCACTTGAACATATGCATTTTAAATCATTCCATTTGGCTATGCGTATTTCACATTCTCATTTGGCTATGTGTATTTCACATTCTTTCATTTGTTTTGTATTTGTTAAAGTGCATTGCAATGGTATACTTGAGTATGTGTATTATAGGATGTATTTGAGGTATTATAAAATTGAAAGTTTAGTCAATACAATACGTAAAGAATTGAATTTAATTGACTTGTTTACATAACCTTTGGGACTAAATTGAGTTTTTGTATAGAAGAAGGATTGATTAGGACTTTTGCTTGATATTTTATTAAAAAAATATGTATATAACAATAAGAATAAAATAAATAAATAATTAATTATAATAAAATATATGTTAGTGGATATTTATGGAGTAGTCTTGGTCTTATAGAAAAAAGTAGAAAACTCTACTCCATCTTCTCCACCTTTAGCCATCTAAACTTCATTTTTTTTCTTTCTCTCAAGCTCTTAAACCTGAGATTTTGATGATTTCAGCTGCTAATTGGTAAGTTAATTATTTTTCTCTTGAATTATATTTGAAATTATGTGGTGATGGTGTGAAAATGATTTTTATAGCTTGTGAATTATGTTATAGAGTTGAATAGTATATCCTTATTTTCATAGTCATAGAAGAAGAATTAGGGGAAGTGTAGAACGTGAAACTTGTGGGTTTATGTCTCATATTCATGTTTG
>CATIWM010466910.1:0-10909 GCA_949671775.1 Mallotus repandus
TAAGTCAAAATAAATATTACAAGAGGAAAAAGAAAATAACATTTATCATAAATATTGGTTAATAAAAAAAATATACATGGAAAAATAGAAATAAAAATGATAGTTATATAAAATGTCACTCAATATTGAAAGAAATGTCACATTAAATATAAAATATTGTGACATTTATAAAAATGTTGTTTTATTATAATTTTACTTTCTTAAGTGACAGTTGTACAAAATGTTATAAAAAAATGTCAATGTAAACCATTTTTCTTGTGTCTTCTCCAGACTTTACGATTATCAAAATAATTTTTGAGTAAATTTATAAAATTTTGTAGTTAAATGTCTTAGCAATAAAAATAATTTTCGCAGTTTATCATATTAAAAAATGGCGTGACTAAAATTTAGCTATGGAATTTAAGTTCATGTAATTGTTTTTCATATTTTTAGCTACATAACTTATGATAAAAAAATTAATTTCTAAAAAGATATTAAAATTAATTGTTATAAAAATATAAATTGTGTAGCAAAAAATTTTAATTATTAGCTACAAAAGTATTATTCTATAGCAAATAAAAGATGTATGTAGGGACAAATATATGGAACTAATAAAATAATATAATATTCTTTTTTATTTTAAAATTAAAATTAAAATTTTATTTAATTATTTTAAGTGTTCTAATAATTAATCTTTAAAGATATTATTAACTGTATAGCTTAAATTTTATTATCATTTAATTTGTAAAATTAATTTCTATTGAATTTAAAAAGAAAAAAAAACTATATTTATTACATACATTGCATCGATATATTGATAATTTTATATCTCTCAGCTAATAATAATGAAAAGAATAATTAAACATTACATTTAGTAATAGAATTTATGATGCATCATTTGAGTATTTTATACTTAATTAATAAACATAAATTGGTAACACTGTATTAATTTACTAGCCAATAAGAAAGTTGTTAAGTGATAATTCCATGTATCTTAAGATGTAAGGAGAAGATTATTTTCTGTTATAAGCATTCATTAATACTCATATCAAACACCTTATTGGCTGCGGCCAGCCGGTCACTGCTACTCGCCAAAAAGCAAGCCACATATTGATAATTTTATAGTCTATTACCATAAAAAAAAAAAAAAAAAGCCAAATGTTACATTTATCATTTGTAATCACTTTAACGTGCAGAGCTGATTGAAAATGAAAGTCTATTCTAATAATCAACTTAATGTTTCAAGCACTATGTTGATTTGATACCATAGGAGTCCATATTTTGTAAAAAAATGTAACGGTTTTTGAGTACTGATTGTGTTATAATTGATATAAAAGTAATTAAATTAGTCATCACTTGTTTGGTAGTGGCATCTTCTTTTGACAAGAAACCTAGGAAAGCAGATTTCCGAGCTTTGCCTTCCCCTCTTCCCAAAATTAACATTTTAATACATTGATCAATTCTTTAGAATTTTTTTTATCACAATTTAAAGAATCACAATTTTTCTTTTACCAATAAGCTTTCATTTTATTTAGTTGGCATGCGCGCACATGTATACATATGTATGCCATTATTACAAGCCATTACATATTACAAGCTCTGAGACATACATTGATTAATTAATCACATATCAGCTTTCGGGTTCACACCCAAATAATTCTTCCGTAGTCCAAATAGTTCTTCCATTGTATAAGGAGATACAAAGGTTGAGGTTCCATTCCACATTAGCCGTGCTAGTTGATGGTAGGCTGCATCGGTGTTATGACCGCCATCCCAAAACACATACTTTGATGGGTCTTCGCAGGATACACCTTTAACAAGGCAAGCAGCATCTCCTACCTCAAAACCTACAAAGAAAAAAAAAATATAAGACATAATTAATATGAATGTTAATATCTAATTAGAATATGTTACAATAATCGAAAACATGCATATATATATATATACATACCGTAGGTTGTAGGATGGCTTATTCTTTCTCCAAGTGCAGTATAAAAATCAAAGATGGAGTAGATGAATTCTGGATAGGATTCCTTCATTGACTCGACCATTTTAGTTGATGCTCCATTGTGGAGTGCTGCAAGTGTTAATAGTTGTCGGGCACATCCGTTACCGGTGATGCTGGAAGCTTCTTTCATCATTGTTATGCAGCCAAGAGGTGCCACACTTTGAAACATAAATTTCCTTGCTCCACTGTTATAAATTTTCTATAAAAAATAAAGAAAATAAATAATTTATCAATATATAGTACTAAAATCATTTCAGAACAATGAGGTTTCGAGTGAATACCGAATAGGAACCGAGTTTTTTTTAACTGTACCTCGATCACTATTGAAAGGTTGCCAATCACTTGACCCACATATTCTTCCAACTGAAAGAAGCTGGCGCTAGGGTTATTTGTGTTAAAAGAAAAATAGTCATTACCACCAATTGCAATCAGGTACACAGCTTCCTTCAACCTCTTGTTCGCTTCGTCTTCACCAAGTTCTTCTTTCCATTCCCCAACAATTCTCGTGAAGTTCCCATACTGGTTTTCAAGGTTCATCTGAAATAGTGCAAAATGCAATACAGTTTGTGTAATATATGAGACAAACAAATTTACATATAATTTTGTCCCGATTTAATTAGTATCATTCTTTTGAATCAATTGTGGTAAATATTGCAAATATTATTTCGGGTCTAATTTTTGTTTTCTTTTGTTTTTTTTTAAACTTACAGTCTTATCCCAGAGATCAAAAACACCAGCGCCACCAGAAGCGAAACTAGCACCATAGCTAAAATCTTCACTTTGATTTAGAGCAGGTGGAATAAAAGGTATACCCAAGAAGGTGGCTGCATGCAACGAAATTGGTATATTTTAATATAAAAAAGTCATATATATATATATATGTATAAAAGCCCATAAAAAATTCCTATGTATTTCTGCTCAAAATTTTTGCGAGATATACACAATTTAATAATTACCAATGAAATCAGCAGGTACACGGCCATCAGAATATCTTCCTGTAGGTCTACCGAAGAAGGTTTCACCATAAGGTGGGCGGCTAGATGGTCCATCTGGATCAGTGAATAGGCTGTTTCCAGGATCATTGAGTGAGTCCCCAAAAATAAAGAAGTATTGAGCATAGCAGCTAATTGGAACCAGAAGGGTTACACATACACAGAGACTCAATGCATGAAGAAAATAACTCTTTGCCATTATTATCATATTATATGTAAGGCTCTTGAGCAGTAAACTTGGTTTCTTGTGTGATCTTCGGTTTGATGATTGCACATTGTATTTATAGTGGTTTTGGGTTAGACAATTAGCCCTTGTTTGTTTCAATTTTATTATAGAAGTCATTTCATTTCCAAATAAATTATAAATAGAATTCATTTGTAAATAAATTTCAAATTTATAAAAATATTTCGTCAATAAAAATGAATTTAGTGTTAAGCAATTATATAAAATTAAGAAGTTAAAATTAGAAATGAATTTTATAAAGTTTAAATATAAACCAAACATATTCACTTTGATTTGTAAATGAATTTCATAAAATTTTGTGGAGTTCATTTAAACCAAACACACTCTTAAAGCCAGATAATTTGTAAGGGTCTTATTCCTTTCTGTCCCCACTCCCTAAAAACATGATTCAAGGAAAAAAATGTGTTATTTTACTCTTCCCCTTTTTCCCCCTAAGATTATATACTCATATTGTAAATCAATTTATTTTATTTAATTAAGAAAAATGCATATTTTTATTTTTATTTTTTATAATTGGCGAGGAAATTATAATTTAGTGATCAATTTCTTAAGGATATTTTGAGATTGATAGTTTGAAATTCAGTTTATTTTATTTGTAAAATTAATTTTTCAATAATATTTCAAACATTACATGTAGCAAGAATTTCTTGCAATCCATGTTTAATATATTAGGGATATGGATTCATTAGAAAAAAAAAAAAATCAAAAGCTCTAATTTTTACCTGATTTAAAAAATACTATATCTATTATTTAGTTTATTAATATTTTGATTATTTAATTTTTATTGATGGAAAATAATTATTTTTATACACGTTTAATAATTATTTTTATATACCTATATTTTTTAATAGTAATTATCATTATTTTTCCAATAATGTATTATAAAGTTAATAATTAATAATTGATGAGATTAAAAGTTTAGAATTTTATATTATAAATGAAACTTAATAGCATTTTAATGATTTATGATATTCAAGCAATTTATTTTAGACAATCTACTATTACGTACTAATTTAACATAATATGATATTTTAAATACCAATTAATTATTTGAAATAAAGTAAATGCATTCATCAATTAAATTTTTTATATGAATTTTCAATGCATATTTAAATTATAAAATAAAATTTAAGTTTATAAATAAAATTTTTGTAGCGTAATTTATAGTCTTTTTAGCTTATACGTTCAAATTATAAAATACAATTATTAAAATAAAACTTAAAAATAAAATTTATAAAAATAATACAATTAATATAATATAAAAATATATTCTTTTATACTATTAATTTATATTTTATTAGATCTAGATATATAAATTAAATATTAAATTACCGTAGTTTAACTGAAGCTAAAAAGTTTTATACGATAAAAAAGAATAACTAGAAATTTTTTTATCGATTTGTTTAAAATTACATTGTTTAATGATTTCTATTTACTCTGAATTTTTGCCTCGAATTATTTAAAAAATTTGATGCAATTTGAGATGCAAATTTAAATTTTTAATTTGGTTCTGAATTTTTTATTTAAATTATGTTTGAAAAATTATGTTTGTTAAATTATGTTTGAAAAATTTACATTAATTTTTTTTTAAAATTTTTTCTACACATACTCTCTCTAAAGGTATTATAAACCTTTAAACAATTACCAAGATATCAACCGATGGTGGGCTATACCTCTACTAAATCATGCACGATCCATGAAAGAATTATATAGATGATTTTTTAATTATATAAAGATATCAACAATTACAAAGACCAACATGGGGTTGTTGAAGCTTGTGATTCCCAAATTTAGTTCTAAGTATTTACTTAAATGATTTTTTATTACTGTTTTAATATTTTAATTAAATGCAACCTATGCATATGCATTCCTAAGGTTTTTGTTTGTTTTTTCATTAATGATTCGGTAGATATCCATTGCTTTCAACAAATTTATATTTGATGCTAACAACGTGAGGAAATTAAACACACAACACACACAACGAATAATAATAATATATATAAAACAATAATATATAACAAATAATAATATATATAAAACAAGAATATATGTACTTGAAACTAAAATATTTCTTACATTGTAGTGTTAGTTAATTTTATTGTATAATCTTTTTTAATTTGGACAAAACACACAAGTAATATATATATTAACAATTGAAAAGTTAAAGAGGAGAGGAATTAAACTCATGACTTCAACCTTACAATATTTATTATATGAGCCACTAGGCTACAAAGGGAGATTGAAACTAAATTATTTCTTACATTGTAGTCTTAGTTAATTTTAGGCCAAAGGGTCAAATTAGACCCTCAATTATACCTTGAAGTTAACATTGGATCTTAAATTTTTTATTTTTTTTGGATTTAATAGGAACTTTTTCCTTCTAAAATTGGATCATATTGGATATTATCTTAAAAAATTCTCACAATTAAGTCCTATACATCAAATAAAGTTTTAATTTTAATGGTTAACTAATGAAAAATTATTTAGATTAATAAATAAAATTGATAATTCTTTTCTAAAAATATATATCATCTAATTATAAATTTTTAAAAATATTTAAGTCTACATACTAATTTTTTATTTTTAAAAAGAAATTTATCTTTCTCTTAAAAATTTATTTAAAATTTTCTTTTATAAACCTAAAGATTTTTAAAACTTTACAATTAAGTGATATACATTTCAAAATTTTAATCATTAATAAATAATTTTTGATTAGTCAACTATTAAAATTAAATTGATGAATAAAATTTTATTATTGAACTGTTAAAATTAAATTATGAATAAAATTGATGAATTTTTCATATGTATATTACTTAATTCTAAAGTTTTTAAAATTTTAAGCCTAAAAACCTAAAAACTTTTTTGAAAAATTTTAAAAATTCAAAAAAGAATATTTTAAAATTTTTTCTAATGATTATTTTATAGGCTTAACATTTTTTTAAACTTTATAACTAGGTCATATATATTTTTTAGAAAATAATTATCAATTTTATACTTAGAAAATAATTATTAATTTTATTTATCAATCTAAATAATTTTTTATTAGTTAACCATTAAAATTAAAATTTTGTTTAACTTATAGGACTTAAATTGTAAGAGTTTTTTAAGATAAGATTGAATATGATATAATTTTAGAAAAAAAAGTTTCTACTAGAAAAAAAAAATTTAAGATCCAATATTAATTTCAGAGTATAGTCGAGAGTCCATTTTGACCCTTTAGCCGTAATAATCTTTTTTAATTGAAAAAACATACATAATAAATGCCTTAGGTCAGAAATCAAACATACTTCTATAAAAAATCATGATAATTTTATAAAATCATACTAACCTATATAATAATTAAATACACATTCTACAATTAATGTAAAATCTTAAAAGACAAGTCCATTCCCCAATTTCCATAAATAAAAGACTCCACACCTAATCTTTTTTAATTGAAAAAACATACATAATAAATGCGTTAGGTCAGAAATCGAACATACTTTTATAAGAAATCATGACAATTTTATAAAGTCATACGAACCTATATAATAATTAAATACATGCCATGCTCTACAATTAATGTGAAATTTTGAAGGACAGGTCCATTCCTCAATTTCCATAAATAAGAGACACCACACCTACTGAATTTGTGCCTCTGAATTTTTTTTTTCGAATTGCTAGCAAAATATCATTGCCACCCACTCTTTGTTCATAAACATAGAACTTTCTCTTGAATTTATATTTATTTTTTTAAGGAATTTTATTTTATGAAAAACATCAAATACATCCTTGTATTATTATCAAACTCATTCATATAAATATATAATATTTATTTCTATTTTATAATTTAAATCAATATAATTGATTCTCCAATTATTTATTTTACATTCTAAAAATTAATTTACTGAGAATAAGTCATATATTTAAATTCACACATTAAATATAAAATATAAATAAATTTTTAAATATTAACCTATTGCATTGAAGTAAGTCTTAAAATATATATCCAAATAATTAAAAATATTTCAAAATCAATCAAAATTTATAACTAAACAATGAAATTCATCATACCTAAAATTTTAAGCAAAAATCTGTATTTTAAATTGATAACATGTAAATATTAATGATTTTTATTTTGTTATTTTTTTAATAAAAAAATTTAAATATATGTATTTAAGACTATATATATAGGACATTAAAAATAAATAATATATCAAAAAAATTAAACATATAAAGTTTAAATGTTGTATTAGATAATGAAAGAGTTACTTAAAAGTAAGAATAATTTTATTATTTAAATTGTTAAAAAAATTAAATATAGAGTGTTTTAATTAAAAATTAAATAATAATTAATTTAACCTTTCAACCGTTTAAATTATTAAATTTTTTTAAAAGAATTATTGAGTTTTTTTTAATAAATATAAATAATTAATTACCAAGGATGAAGAGAAAGAGATATGATTCAAGTCCTGTCCTCCACTTACATACATTTTACTATTTGTGCTAATGATGGGACTACAAATTATTAAGTTGATGGTCCAAATTATTGTACAACTTCTAACTAAATGACAAATGACATGAATATCGAATGTACAACTCACCGTAATCGAATGTACAACTCACCTAATTACGTATACAATGGTCCAAACGGAATCATAAATAAAAGGACCACTAATTAATAGTACAAATAAATTTTATTTTAATTTTTTTTTGATACATAGGAGGAAGAAACCCATTAAACATAAATGGCTCTAAGAAAAGAAACACTCAAAATATCTTCTATAACTAAATCTTGGACATCATGAGGAACCTCTTCAAAAATCTGAAGCCCATACCCCTGCTGAAGAGAGAGATTTGCCAGGCAGTCTGCAACTCTGTTTGCCTCACGGTAAGCATGGGTGACCGAAACTTCCCAGCTCCTTGAGAGCAGCTCTTTGCAATTGAATAGCAAGTTGGTAGCAGTTAAAACATGAAGGTTACCTCCCAATAACACTTGACAAACATGTCACGACCCAAACCTTCAAAAATACGTGACCGGCACTAAAAAATGAGAATACATAAAATAACCGAAATTGATAGTAAGTTTTAGAAATTTTTTGTAAAATAAAATCAATACATTTAACAATAAAATCATAATTAGTTGGGAGGAATCATACCTCACACTGAGTAAATTAATTTTATAAAATGTATGCTGATTTTAAAATAATTTGTTAAAATCTCTTTTTACAATAAAATAAAATAAAATAATTATAATTATTAAAATCATTTACTTTTCTCAATAATATTTATATAAAATCTCTTTAAAACTTCTTAAATCAATTTAATATGAAATTCTCGTATAAAAATATTTAAAATAGTTATTTCAGCGGAAATCTCGTAAAACACTTAAACAATTATTCTATTAGCCTTTCGGCTCTCTTTAATCCAAGTGACTGCCATCCCGATAGCAAGCTCAACCAAGTTACTGCCATAGTCATTTCATTTATTCCATATTGATGTTCTGAGAGCAAGCTCAACCGAGTTACATCCCTTTTACTGGTCTGAGAGCACTAGCTCCATCGAACTCTAACAATTCACTCTTGCCCGAGGGTACACACTTCTCCGAGCTCAATTCACATATTAATCACATACCAAAATCTTATCCGTGCGCACGTGGTCCTAGTGACACTCACTAGGTAGCACGTTCTACCATTATCTTCAAATCAATTTGAATCATTAATAATTAAATAAGGTAAATAAATCATTAAATAATGAATAAATAAACGATTAAATAAATAAATAAAATATAACGAAATTTTTCTTTAAACATGTTTTCGATTATTATTCATAAATCAATCATATAGTCATTTTTTTTATTATTTTTAATTGCTAGAAAATATACTGAAAACACACACAACACACATTTCATAAAATTAACTCACAGGTTGAGCGTGCCGGACGACGCATTCTCTATTGCCCTAGTGCTACAGCTCGTACCCGAAGTTCTCTAAAATAAATAATATTTATTTAAAATATGCTCGTAGGATAAAATAATTAAATTCATGAGGTTATAAAAAATTAATAAAATCATGAAATGAAGGAATTGACTCGATTTAAGACACAATGCTAAATAGACTCAGAATTTCACAGATACCGGTGTCACATTTTACGAGAAATCTACCAAAAATTCGGCAGAGTCTCTCTTGTAAAACGGATACCCCTCTATTCAAAGTAGAGTCGTTCCTGCACGAAAAACACTTCTATTCACTACACAGTACCACACTCAGATCGGACTCCCAAACTACACACAACTTTCGACCGAGTTCATCAACAACACTACCACAAAAATATATATATATTAGAGTTATAAAAATATATAACAAAATTTTATAAAAATTAATCGGGCTATTTGAATAATAATTTCTTTTAAATAATTATCATATACAAAGCCCAATTTTTTTATTTAAACTATTAATATTTCTCATTTAATATATTAATATATATACTTAAAATTTATTATTTATGAAATTCCGGAAAATTCATAAAAATATATTTTAACACTAAATATAATTAAATAATCAAATAATTAAATACTATAATATTTATATACATTTATATTATTTTCGAAAATTTATCTAAAATTAACAAAATATACAAAAATACTAATTTAGCTAATAAAATTAATTTATACCTTCTAATAATCAAAATTATCATACATGTTAATTAACTATAAATTTGCCAAAAATCAATTTAAAATCAATTTACACATTTTTCTCTAAAATTTATATTTTTCACATATAACTTCAAAAAATTACAATAAATTATCTATAATTAATTTTACAAAATTTCCTTTACAAACATTACTCCAAATAATATGTAGTATTTATTAAAATTATCAAAATTTTTGGGCTCGGAATAGTAACCCGAAAAAATTCCAAAAATTAAAAATAAATCCAAAAAATATAGAAAATTTTTTAGCATTCAATCTCTACATCAACTTCTCTAGTCAACATTTAGCCTAAAACTCAATTAACCAAAAATTAACAAAAACTCAAAAATGAATTTACCTCGTTTCAAGTCGATCCGGCAAGAGATTGAAGAAACCGAAGGTAAATTCGAGAAACTTGGAAGATGAGGAACGCATAGGTACTAACAACTTGACCGGAGCTCACCGAAATTGTTGTCGGAGCTACAAAAATTCGGCCAAAAAACAACGAGAAAAGGAAGAAGAAGGTGGAGGAGGTGCTTGCCGGCCAAGGGAGAGCTGAATGGTGGCGGTTCGACGTGCTGGAGGTGGTCGTGCAGTGTTGGGCAATGGGAGGCAGTGGGCTTCGGCGGGAGAAGAAGGAAGAAGAAGAAGAAGAAGAAGAAAGAAAAAGAAAAGAAAAGAAAAGAAAGAAAAAAGGAAGAGAGAAAAAAAAAGTTTTTTTTTATGTATATATATATGTATATTTTATAATATAACACTACTTTAAATCCTCACCACAAATCTCTACACTTTATATCTATATACATAATTAATTCACTCTTAATTTTTCAAATATATATATATATATATATATATTATACATATTCTAAACTTTAATTAAAATTTTTATTAACCAAATATTTTTAACATCAATTTAATAAAATAATTAAACTTAATAATCTCCACTTAATATTAATAAAATAAAATTCACATTTAAATTCCCAATTAATTTCATAAATAAATATCAAAATTCGGGT
>CATIWM010466922.1:0-11925 GCA_949671775.1 Mallotus repandus
AAGTTTGCAGCCCCTAGTTTTCTCTCTTTCTCTCTTCTCTTTTCTTTTCCTTTCTTCTCTCTTTCCTTAACATCTAAGGCTGCCCACTAATGTCCATGAATTTGTTTCCTTAAGGATAAGAAAAAGAGGTTTCTAGAATTAATTTAGAAAGTGGATAAGGTGAAATGCTCATTTTAGCCCTTAATGAAACATTCATAATACCTATTAACCTTAAAACTTCCAATGGTCCATTCTAGGACATTTATTTATTTCAATTAAGTCTAAATCATCCTAAACTTTTTAAATCTCACTCTTTATTTTATTTTAATCCTAATCCCTTTTATTCTCATAATTTTACTAATTTTAAGTTACATCAAAATTTAAAAATTCTCGCTCTTCGATTGAGCACAAGTCACAGCTTAACACGATACACTAGCCTAACCATGTATACTAGCTTATACTTAAACTCAACCAATATATACATATAAATGCAATGTAATATGTATGCAAATGTACCTATAGTAGAGTACGGGTGTGACGGGTAAACACTGAACCTCTATCAGAAATAATAAAAATAGGCACCCCATGAAGACACACAATGTGCTTGATGTACAATCTAGCTAATTTAGCCACTGGATAAGTAGCTTTAACTGGTAGAAAGTGAGCTGATTTGGTTAACCTGTCCACTATCACCTAAATGGAGTCGTATCCATTCTTTGAACGAGGTAACCTTGTCACAAAATTCATGGTGACTCCCTCCCATTTTCACTCAGGAATCGAAAGAGGTTAAAGCTTTCTAGAAGGCTTCTGGTGCTCTGCTTTCACTTGCTAACAAATCAAGCACTTGAAAATAAATTCAGCTACATCCTTCTTCATTCTATCCCACTAATAAAGATCCTTTATGCTATGGTACATCTTAGTAGCGCCTGAAAGTACACTGTAGGCTTCATAGTGAGCTTCTTCTAGGATCTCTTCTCTCAAATTATCCACATCAGGAACACACAACCTTCCACTGATCAATAAAACACATTCATCATCAAGGTTGAAATCAGTGAACTTCCCTTCACGAACTCTCTCCACGAGCTCTGCCAAATCAGGATCTATAAACTCCATGAGCTCTAAGCCGAGATCCTATCCCTCAATACTGATCTAACTCTAAACTAAGCTAACAATCCTCCTGTCCTTGTTATTTTCATCATCAACCCGTGGTCCACTAACTTGTGCATCTCTTGGATCAAAGGTCTCCTTTCCACACTAATGTGAGAAAGTCTATCTGAGGACTTCCTACTCAAGGCATCTGCTATAACATTAGCCTTGCCTGGGTGGTATAAGATGTCACAATCATAATCCTTTAAAAGTTCTAGCCATCTTCTTTACTTGAGTTTCAGATCTCCTTGCTAAAAAATATACTTCAGGCTCTTGTGATCAGTGTAAATTTTGCATGTCACCCTATACAAATAATGCCTCCAAATCTTGAGAGTAAAGATAACAGCGACCATTTCTAGGTCATGAGTAGGATAGTTCTGCTCGTGCTTCTTCAATTGTCTGGAAGCATAAGCTACTACCCTACAATTCTACATCAGTATACAACCTAGGCCAACTCTGGAAGCATCATAATACACAGTGAACTTGTCTACTCCATTAAGCAAAGTCAACACTAGTGTTGTAGTCAACTTCTCCTTTAGCAGTTAAAAGCTATTCTCACATGCGTCTGACCACACAAACTTCACATTCTTATAAGTTAGGCGGGCCATAGGTGCTATAATTCTTGAGAAATCCTGAATAAATCTCCTATAGTACCCTGCCAAATCTAAGAAACTTCAAATCTCAGTGACTGATGTCATTCTAGGCCACTCAGATATTGCCTCTATCTTATGTAGATCAACCTGAATACTATCTTTAGACACTACATGCCCAAGGAATGCTACACTTTCCAACCATAAATCACACTTTAAGAATTTAGTATAAAGCTGATGTTCTCACGGTGTCTGTAGCACTGTCCTTAAGTGATATAAGTACTCTTTCATACTCTTCGAATACACCAGTATATCATCAATGAACACCACTACAAACTGATCCATAAATGGTCTGAACACCCTATTTAGTAGATCCATGAAAGCAGCTGGTGCATTAGTTAACCTAAAGTACATCACCAGAAACTCATACTAGCCATATCTGGTACGAAATGCTGTTTTAGAAATGTTGGCTTCCCTGATCCATAACTGATGATAACCCGACCTCAAGTTGATCTTGGAGAAGAATTATGTACCGTGAAGTTGGTCAAACAAATCATCTATCCTCGAAAGAGGATACTTGTTCTTAACTGTCACCTTATTTAGCTCTCTGTAATCAATGCACAATCTAAGTGTACCATCCTTCTTCTTCACAAACAGGACTGATGCACCCCAAGGAGAAATACTCAGTCTAATAAAATCCTTGTCTAGCAACTCTTGCAACTGCTTCTTTAACTCTTTCAACTCAGCAGGAGCCACCCTATAAGGCGGCATCGAGATAGAAGCTGTGTCCGGGACCATATCAATACAGAATTCGATCTCCCTATGAGGTGGTAAACCTGACAACTCATCAGGAAAGACATCTGGAAACTCACATGCTACTAGAACATTTGAGATGGATGTCTTCTCCAGCGTAGTATCCCTAACTAATGCCGAGTATCCCTGACATCCTTTTCTCAGTATCTTTCTAACTGTGACGGAGATAAGATTCTAAGGTGCAGAACTCTTGTCACCCATAAACTTAAATTCTTCATCATTCAAAATTTTAAAAATCACCTCTTTACTCTGACAATCAATGCTGGCATAGTGCTGAGAAAACCAATCCATTCCAAAGATCATATCGAAATCCATCACATCTAGCAACACCAAGTCCACTGACAATTCTCTTCCTTCTACTAACACCGGACACCCAGGAAGCACAACGTCGATGTCCAATAAATCACTTAGAGGCGTGGCAACCGATAAAGGAACTACCATCCTGGCAGCTTGCCAACCTGATTTCAAAGTAAAAATAAGGGATATAAAGAAATGGGTAGCGAGGTGTACCTGTTGCGATAGCATTGGATGCCTGAGCATCATGCTGCGTGAGGGTGAAAACTCTGGCCTGTCCTCTGCCTCCCTGCTGACTAGTAGAAGCCTGCCCAAATCCTCTAGCATTGCCTTTACTTCCTCTATCTCGCCCCTGCTGGGCTAAAAACTGAGAGGTGCTCGGGTACTAGAAATGTGGCGGCTGAAACTAAGCTGGAGCTACACTAGCTGTAGATGACTGAGGGAACTGCTGTTGAAATCATGAATAAGGACATGATTTGGCATAATGCCCGGTCTGTCCACATCTAAAGCATGCTCCTAGAGCCATGTAGCACGGTTCCTGATGGACTCTCCCACATGTCTGACAAGCACTGGCTGCATATCCTATGCTACCATATACGAAACTCTAACCACTGCTACTACTGGTAGCACCTGAACCAAATCTGATAGGTTTACGGGCTACACTGTGGTCATGTCTACCTCTCATGTGGACCCTATGCTAAGGTCTCTGGCCCTGCTGAAAAGGTCCTCCCGACTGACTACCAGTCCCCAATTGAAATGTTATATGTTGGGCACTCATAATTCCTCCTACACTGGCATAAAATATTGCTACTTCTGGGTATAACATAATCTGAGCTCCCTGTTGAATTAGAGGCTGCATAGGTTGTACGGCCTAAGGTATAGCTGCTGCACCCTGCTGAACTCCTGGTGCATAGGTAGCTTCCTTAAATTCCTGGCTTGTAGGTTCATCATCCTGCAACTCTCTCTGTCTACGGCGACCTGCCGCTCCTCTGGGTCTACCTTTACCCCTAGCCCTACGGCTAACTGGCGACTCAGGGGTACCCGTGAACAGTACTCAACGCCTGAAAAATTTAGAAAAATAATTAAAAATCACAATTAGCCAGATCATAACCTCTAGATCAAATAATCTCAAAGCAACTATATCTAATAAAAGCTTAATTTCACAATATAAATAAAATACCCAAAATCAAATTACTCAAAATCGAGTACGTTACCGGAGTTGCTCAGATGAATCGAGTTGAGAAAATCAAAGCCTAGGACAAGACGAAGAGATTGAGCCCTTCCACTTCGCCTGAGGACGCCGAAAACGTCACCGAAGTTAAGAAGAAGCTTCGGCCGGCGTTGAAGAACAAAGGAAGAAGGAGACGCTGCTCGGCTGGATAGGAGGACTTGGCGATGGTTGCTGGTGGCACATGATGTCCAGGCAGGGCAGTCGACGGTGGGGCGCGGTGAGTTGGTGGCAAAGATGGTGGCTGTCGAGTTTGCAGGGGAAGAAGAAAATATAATAGGAAGAAGAAGAAGAAGAAAAAGACGCCGAAAAAAATATGCTTCTGTCCCTTTTTTTTAATTTA
Organism: Mallotus repandus; assembly: GCA_949671775.1. Classification (NCBI taxonomy): domain Eukaryota; kingdom Viridiplantae; phylum Streptophyta; class Magnoliopsida; order Malpighiales; family Euphorbiaceae; genus Mallotus; species Mallotus repandus. The sequence goes on from CATIWM010466922.1 coordinate 4,394, forward strand.
TAACATTATAATATTATTTTTCTAAAAAATCTTTCCCACTTTAATTTTCCACCACACAATATATATATATACATAACAATTTCAAAGTGGATTAAAATTTACTAAGTCAATAATTTTACATAAATAATAATAATAATATTAAAATAATATTCGATACAAAAATTTCAAATTTAATTTCACTAAAAATCAAATATCATAATTTAATAAAATAATTATTAACATTGTAAATACCAGAAATTTAATTTTATAATTTATAAAAATTTTGGTTATAACATTTTGAAAGTAATGTGTAGCCTAAGAACTTTTTCTTATATTCACAAAAACTAAGAACACCAAGGAAACACTAAATTGAAGGGGAGAAAAATAATCCTATGTCATTTTCTCAGGTCTTCCACCAGTTTTAAGAGATGCGCAGGTGCTTAAAACAATATCCAAGAGTAACAAGAATTAAATCAACTGCATTTATTGGATTAATATTTTGTACTTTTTATTAAAAAGAAGTAGCATGTTAAGTAGGAACAATATCATGATAGTTAAGTAGAAACAATGTTATGATAGTTACTATTTTATGCAAAAACTTTTTAGAATGAATATCAATACCTTATGAATTTATTCTTGTGATTTTCTTTGTATATTTTCTAAGTTGTTCACTTGTCTTGTAGAAACCCAAGTGTTTGTTTTATGATTTAAAAACCTGATATAGTTTAGAATGCCTGCAGGAACTTTTTTTGGCATCTTGTTTACATAAAAATTAAAGGCTCCACTTGATACACACACAAGTCCAAAAACAATGTCTTAATCCTTCCAAACAATCAAAGAAATCCAAATGTAGTTGATACATAAACAAATTGAGACACAGGCTAATTGAAATAATCAAATTTACATTTCATTCAATATGTAAGTTTACATAGGTACAAAATGCATACTCTTTTAAATGCTACCATCTATCTAGCTTCGGTTACATATAAAGACATATTTTGTTTATTTTGCTAACCATTTCACACCAAATAATACCTAAGATGCAAGCAACAAACGAAGCAGCCATTTATCTTTTGCCTTTCTTTTGCAATTTCAATCTTCATTTTTTTCTTCTAAAACTTGCATTTCTCTTGCATGTGCTTCTTCAATTTCTTTCAGATTTCTCGCCAAATTAGCACTAGCATTCAAGATCCTTTCCACCACTTGTCTCACCAAAGTACAAGTAGGAGGATCATACCACATGAAAAAAATACAATCTCAATACAAGCAAGTAAATTAGGGCTGCATTAATAATATCTCAGCCCTTAATGCGAGTGTAAAAAAAATGTGTATGATATCATGCCTTATGTAAAGAACAACCATAAGACCTTCAACCTGGGTTGCAATTTGCCTATGAATATCAAATCCAAGCAGGTCTTCCATGCCCACAATAAGCTGATTTAAATTGATGACATTTCAGAGTAGACAAATGAAAGTGAAGAACATGAAGATGAAGAGGAGGAGGAGGCGTTTCTCAATTTAGGGTTTTAGTAGATTTAGGATTATTAAAAAAAATTGGATTGTCCAGTTAGCCATCCACTAAGCAATCGTAGGCTCAACTCAACTGAGACAACAAAAAAAGTGACTTTAATATTACCGTTATGTTAAATCAGACTAATACAGGGCATAAGTTGCATATTTTAAATAGTTGGTGGTTACATTTAAAAAAAAAATTCAATAGTGTTTAATTTGAAAATGTTATGAAAGTTTATGTAATTGTTCCTCTTTTCATAACATCTGCATCACCTCTACAAATGTCTATAAATAAAGATGTCTCCCAAGCTCTCAAGTCATCAAGGATTCAAGGCTTAAAGCTCTATCAATATCAAGTCTCAAGTTCAAGAAAACGATTATTGAACCTCTACTGAATTCAAGACTTAAAATTCTTCAAGATTCAAAGTTTTTCAAGATCATTGAAGATGTTCTTGACCAAATTCATATTTGATTCGAGATCAAGTTACAAAACAATTTGTAAATCAAGTTATTTTAAGAACAAGTTACAAAACCCTTGATTATGTGTGTTGTGCAAGAATCAGATTAAAGGATTTAAATTCTATGTAAGAATAATTTCATAGAAATTGTAATCCACTTTTCAAAATCAATAAAGTTCTTAATTTATTTCTCAATTTTTTTATTTAATTTTCACACTCGAAATTTGTATGTACAAATTTACCATCATAGTATAATTTATAATTAAATTAGATTTATTGCATATGTAAAGACTACCATTCTATTGTCAACTGGACCTAAAGTATCTATAAACACAAATGTTTAATAAAGCTAATTTTATGCTCATGATTACTATTTTTTTCTAAACTATTAGTATTTAAAATTTATTGTATTTTTATTAATTTTATGTGAATGTGCAAGATTATAAAGGAAATAAATTTTTCAACAATTAATTTAATGTGACGGCATACATTAGGATTTGAACTCAAAACATTATTTAAGCGAGAACAGAGTAAATCCAATAATTGTTGGTTATGTTCATGTTGTTATTAGTTCAACTGAATAATACATTGAATTTTAAATTGAATTATAGTTACGATTTGATAGTTTTCATAACTACAACTAAGCCAATTATATCATTTATTGCTTCAGCGGGTAAACCGACTTTTCTAGTTGTTTTAATGTGCTAGTTTCAATCTTTAACATCAAATTTAATTTTGCTTGTTTTGGATATAAGTGTGCAATAATTTTACAATATATTAAACTGAAGATTATTTCTATTATTTTTATATGACAATAATCAGGTGTTGAGAACAATTTCGTGCTTCAGAAGAAAAAAAAAAGGAACAACAATTATGAATTAAGAAGGCTAAGAAACTAAATATATAATTGTAATAATGCATGGCTGCTGATCCTACGTTATAATTAGTAAAGTAGGAGAAGAAGCTCCACATAATAACTCTGTTGGAAATTCTGCATATGCGTGCATTTTTTTTTTCTTTCTATTTTTCTATATTATTCATCGTTCTTTATCAAATAATTGCAATAACTAGTTGATTCCAAGCCATTGTGTAGGGGAGAGTTTGCAATGAGATTAACCAAAAAAAAAAAAAAACTTTCAAGCTGTGACAGGTGCTTGAAATAAATGGCACACTTGATAAGGCTTACCATACAGAATAAAAGAAGAGATTGCTTATTGAAAAAAAAATGATGCTAAGCAGGGCTGTTACCAGCTAACTGGTATTTTGAATTAGAATTATGATGTATGCAATTGTATTAAGTTAGCTATTGAAAACTTTTTATTCTTTTTATGGTTTTGTGACATCGAATTAGTTAAAATCTAATATATATATATATATACACACTAGTAAAGAGTCACGTGCTTCGTACGTAAATAAAAAAAATTTTAAAATCATAATAGTAAATAAATTATTAAATATGAACTTTGGTGTTATTATTATTATTATTTAAATAAAAGTTTAAAAATAATTGATATTTATTTATATAACAATTTAATATTAAATTAATATAGTTTTAATTCATTGAAATTTTGATAAAAATGCTATTTAAATAATTATATGATACTTTTTCAATATTTTTTATAATTAATATTTTTCTAAATTGTAGAACTAATTTTATATAAAAATTATTATGGTCATAATTAATCATAAGATAATAAAAATTTTATTTATTTTTAATAAAAATTTTAAAAATAATAAAAATTTATATTTTCTTAATATAACAAATTAATATTACAGTTTCATTAAATTTATAATTAATTATAACTTTAATAAAAAATTCTATTTAAATTGTAATATTTTATTTCTTCAATATTTTTAATATTAATACTTTTATTCACTCAAAAAGTAATTTAACATAATTTTTAATTTCAACTAATTAATAAATGATAAGATTAATTAATTTTATTTTAAATATTTTATATTAAATTTTATAAAAATATTTAAAAATGATAATTATACTACTTTTCTTACATAAATACTATTGTTAAACAAATTATATGCTTTATTTTTAAGAATATTATTACAAACACAAAATAAATTAAAATTTTAATTATTTACTTAATAAATTTTAATTTAAAAATAATAAGAGTATTATTTTATTTATATGTCAATCTAATTTTTCAATCTTGATAGTGTTGCATTATCATATAGTGATTTATTAAAATTTTAATAAATTTCTATTTGAACAATTATACAATATTTTTTCAATATTTTTATCTAAATAATAATATAATTTTACAAACTTGATTGAGTTATAGTATAGTAATTTATTATATCCTTTATAAATTTTTTATTTAAAAAAATAATATTTCAATATTTTGACAGTAATATTTTTCATATTTTATAGAATTGATTAATTTTAATTTTAATTATTTATTTGTTAAACTTAGTTTAGTAGAGTTATAAAATTATGTTATCTAATTTGGTTTATATTGGATAAAATATAAGTAAGCCTAATTAAAATAGAAAATATATATTTTTAACAAAATTATTACTAAAATTTTAATTAATTTAATTTTTATTAGAGATAAAATAGAAGTTAACTATCATTACCCAAACCCGGGAGTCATGACCGACGCTAAAAAATGGAAATTCACACGAATTTGGAACCCGTAGTAAGCCTTAAACACAACTTTCAGAACAATTATATCATAAATATGCCTCATAATTTAAAACTTTTAAAACATCAATAACTTTTTCATACATAATATCATACTAGAATTATTTATGCAACAGTCAGGTACATAATCTCAGTCAATATTATTCTCACATAGTACAACAAATACATATTACTATTGCTGCTTTAATTAATACAAGAAACAATAGTCTAAAATTTACATAACCCAACCGGAGAAGAAAGAGTCCGGCGAAGAGAACTACTATATAAGGTATGACTAGAAGGATCTTGAAAAAAATAATTGAAGAAGGTCATACCTCACTGACTGAATTATTATTATATATATACATGCAACCTAAGCATATAAGCAATCAAACATCAATATAATATTTATATATTTATTTTATATTTATACACGCATTCCAAGCAGATGTTTAATAATGTTTTTCATGTCAACACAGTAGATGCAAGCAAGTGAATGAAATTAGATGATGCAGATGCTCAAAATCATATTTCACGCCAAAACAAATAAATGCAGTAAGATTTTGGGTGGAGGATCGGAGCAGAACCCTAATAATATCCGGAACCTCAATACTCAACCTTACTCAAACCCACTTAAATCCAATAATATTTCTCTTTTCCAATTTAGTAGTGGACTGGCTCCGAGACACTATGTCAACTGAGCTACCGCAGCCACACCACTCTCAACCACAAATCTCAATAAATTATTTAATCATTTCACACATCGATCATTAAATCATAATCTAGCATCTAGCGTACTGTTGCGCAACAGTCCTAGTGTAGCCCACTAGGTAGCAATTTCTACTACTGTCCTCCAAAAATAAAACATCACATCACAATCATAATTCATATCAATAATAAAAACAGCATCCAAGTCAAGAACACTATATTCACAATATATATATACATAATGAATTATATATATATATATATATTTTAATAATCATCAAACAGATAAATAACAAACAAAGGTCTAATGCAGCGTATTTGTTTCACACTAACAACAAAACATGTGGATGCTGAGTAAATAGTTTTATATGGCATGCATACGTATAATAATAACTCACAAGTGTGCGCTCATCTGCAATAATTCGACTGACCCGGTCCTGGCCTAACTCTCGGTGCAGCTATAGGAAAAATAATAATGAAAATAATTAGGATAAAATCTTAACCTTAAACGTTTTAGATTCCAAAAGAAAACTTGATTTAAGACTGGACCCTAATAAGACTCAAAACTTAACATAGACCCGATATCACGTTTTACGAAAAATCTACCAAAAATTCGGCAGAGTCTCTTTTGTAAAACGGACATCTCTCTACTAAAAGTAGAGTCGTTCCTCTGCACGCAAACACACTTTAAAATATTCCAAAATTCAACATCTCTAGTTGGGCCCCCGAACTACATTTATTGTCCAACCAAGAACCAACACAACACAAATATAAAAATAATATAATTTTTTCAAATCACAAAATACCTTATTAATTTAATTAATTATCACAATAAAATTTATTCATATAATAAAAATATAAAGAAAATTTAATTTCCCGATAAATAATAAAATTCTAGTTTTACAACTAATATTTGTTAATAAAATCCACTAATAACATAAAATTTCTATTTTACAATTAAATTAGCATTAATTTTAATTAACTATTAAAATTACTCAATAATGTCATAAAAATAATAAAAGGCCCATTAAAGCTTGAAAAATAATAAATAATTTATTTTTTCATTTATTTCCAAAAATACTACTAATTAACTAAAAATCGGAAATTATTTATGAAAATTATTTTTATACTTTTTATTACTTAAAATCAGTCTAAAACATAATAATTAACAATAATTTAATTAAATTCAAATAATTAATGAAATATAATAATTTCTCTAAAAATACACAATTAAACATAATCTTTAAATATTCATATCTTAAAATCCATACACAATTTCACAAAACTTCCTTCACAAAGTTTAATCTACATAATATATAAAATTTATTAAAAATATAAAAATACCCCGGGTCTGGAACAGTAACGTAAACAGTAACTCCAAGACCCGAAAAATTTGGAATTTCCATAAAAATAAATAAAAATTATATTTAGCAAGCTTTCAACCTCCAAAACAAATAATCAAAATAGCAACTATATCTAATTAAATCAACTTCAAACTTAATTTCATAAATAATTAAAAATACCTAAAAATATTTGTCAAATATTCTACGGGTGTAGATCAGATGCACGGTCAGCAACTACGGACTCCTGACATTGAGAGGAATGCAATGGAACTAACCTCGCCGCCTGAAATTCTCCGGAACAGTGCCAAACCGAGAAAGAAGGCTGACTGGTTTTTGAATTTTTGGGCAAATTTTGGATATTTTCTTGCAAAATAAAAGCTATAGGGAGGTAGAGGAGAATAAAATGAATCTACCGGTCAAATTTGGGGTCGATCGGAATTCGTTTAGGTGTTAAACGAAGAAGAAAAAAAGTTCAAGGATTAAAAACAAATTTACCACCCTTAACCATAAACTCCCGCTGCTTGCACCATCTCTTCCCCTGCAGCAGACCCATTTCCCTTTTTAAATAAAAGTTGGGCCATGTGCCCACCAACACATGGTTCTCTCCTTGTTTTTTTTAGAAAATATATATACATTTATTTTTATATTTATAATACCAATAATAATAATACACCAAGTAAAATAAAACAAAATAATAATATTAATAATAATAAAAATAACAATAATAATAATAATAATTAAAATAATAATAATAAGAAATATTAATAATAATATTAATAATAAAAGTAATAATATTAATAATAAAAAAAATTCGAGTTATTACAAACTAGGTCTCAACTTAAGTCTATTATTAATTTAGCCTTCATTTCTCAAATTGAACCCAAAAATGTTGAT